>MQUG01003060.1:0-248672 GCA_007213375.1 Steinernema feltiae | reverse complement strand
GACTCTCGCAACTACCTTGACAATCTCCGGAAAGTAAGCGCATCTTTCATTTTGATCGTTTTATTTATTATCGTGCAAAATCTTTAGATTATCAATGATGGTAAAGCGAATGACGGCACAGCCACGAACCCACTTCTTCTGAATGCCATGGAGAGTGCGAACAAACTTTCTTCTCAGCTTGATGAAACTTAACATGCTCGTGGAAAAATCTCGATCTGAAAGTCGCGTGTTGAATTCAGTACAAAGATCTGATTGAGCAGAGTCGTCGTCAATTCAGTAGCGAGCTGAAGTCTATCCTGCCAAATGTTGACATTAATGCAAAAAACGCAAAGCTTTCTGAAGATGACCTCAATGCCTTGATTGCTCATGCGCACTTGCGCGTGGATCAGCTGCGTCGGCAATTAGCTGAGCAACAGGTTGAAATTTACCATATGTTTTCAGTATTAAGTATCGTATTTTAGTTGAGAGAAGAAGAAACACATTGCAAACGCTATCCAAGATCAGCGTTTTTCGGATGAAAAAATTAGCGGCAAGCCAGCTGGCGCTTGAAGTTGACCGCGTGAAGAAGCAAGGCGATGTAGAAGTGGAAAAACAGGTTACTTATATCGCTTTCATTTGGATTTTTTAATTGCTTCCGTTGCAGGTTTACATCAGTCGACGTAAATGGGAGACTGAACTTGAGGAGCGTCTTCGTTTGGCGGCAGGTGCTCATTCAGAGCACTTGGAACAAGTAGTCCGTACTCAGAAGCAGTTGCATGATATAGAAAATGCTCAAGCTGTTGAGGTACGATTTCTTCAAGAAATTTGTTTGTCTAGGGTTTTCATTTAGGACGCTGTGAATAATGAGAGGAAGATTCACCAAAAACAGGTTGAACTAGCTCTTTCAAAACTTGGCGGCATTGAGACCGCATTAAATAGCCGCGTCGCTTTGGTAAATTCAAATTGTTATATTATAGTGCTGCAATAATTGCACTTGTAGGATGCTGAGAATCGTAAGTCCAAGCAGTACTGGATAGCTTGTCAAAATCTGGTTGAATCCGTTGTTTATGGACAGAAGGCTGGCAGTGATCTTGAAACTCGCCGTAAGCCACTCGCGAAAGAAGTTTGTAGAGTTCATGTTTCTTGTATTCACTGTGAATTTTAGGGCTGCTGTTATTCGCCGAAACTTTTGGTAAGGATCCGTTTGTTGAGCAGCTTCTGGGACTTTTCTCTGATAAAAGTTTGGACTCTGGTGTATACACTGAACAGGATTTGAAAAAACCGGATTTAATAAGGTCTTATATTAACCTTTAATGCCAGTCATCAATCTGTTGTGCAGGTTTATAAACTGTCACATCGAACTGCCAAATTGACGACAATGGTGGAAGCATTTTGAAGTACTTTTCTTCATATGTTTCAGTCTCTGTTGACATTAGATCTGCCTCGACACTTCTCCGCTGGTGACAAGTTTGACTCCAGTGTTTTGGATACTTATGAAGTGCTCGCTCGTGCTCGCCATTTTATCGAGAACAACGACTTGCTGTCGGCAGTGAAAATGATGCAACTTCTGAATGGGAACCACGTCGAATCGCGAAGGATTGGATCACTGATGTGCGCACTCACTTAGAAACGCGTCAGGTTGCCGAGCTTCTCGTTGCGCACGCGGCCGTTACGAGTATTCGGTCAACGTATTGAATATCCGATAGTAATGTCCCGTCTTGCTTTTCAGTAACAATACGGGCTGCTCTGCCACCGTAAATTATTATCTGCCTTTATGGATAGATTACTGCATGTGTTTTGTATAGATTAGGACCTTATTTCATGGCGAGGAATAAATTTATATCTCTTACTATGGTTTCATTTCGTGAGTTACTATTAAGAGACCAGAAATGACTTTTACATGTATACACACAGTAAACGAGTAGTGTCGTGTCATCATTATTATAGAAACGTATTGCCAAAATAATGCGAATTGCAGTTGTTTATACGACAGGCTGTGTGCCCTTGAGGATTCGTAATCGCGCTATGAATATCTCAATGCTGCTTTATCCGCTCTCAAAGAGTCATATAATATGGGGTGAGCGACCAATATTTGGGCTTTGTTCGGAAACGGGCGTCAAGCGACACGGACACGCGATGGAAGCAAACCATTTTCATCGAACGCTGAAATCTCCTCGCGTCCGAGTAAATCGTGCTTTAGTGAATGAAGTGGCAAAAGTGGAGTTTAGGCGTGCTTTATCGACAAATCTCTGCAAGTGGGAATGGTCGCTGTCATTGAAGAAGCGAATCATCTCGACAACGGCTTGCCGGAGGTGAGCGAATAGTTTATTAGAGGATTAGGTTTGAGGCACTAAACGGTTATTTAGATGATGGCGAAACGCATAAAACACTCGTTGGTTCAAAAATTCGGTCCGCAATGGAACGTCGTCGTTGGTTGGGAAGCCCACTGCTAAGCCTCACTTCTTCAACTGTTTTCAGGGCTCAACTTTGGATTCGAGATTGGTCACGACGTCGATGGGTTGCTGTACGTGTTCTGTGGTGAAAACCTTGCAGTTTGTGTTTGGAAGTGTACGGGAAAGAAGTGAGAAAGTAGTGAACGTCGCTTCAACGCAGGTGTCGTCGACTGCGGATTACAGCCGACTTGTTCGAACAGAGAATCTTCTTGAAGGCTCTGCGGAATTCCAAGTTCAGAATGCCGTATAGAAACGGATTCAGTGACGAGTTGATGTATCCCAACCACGTGAAGGCTTGTATAACCTACATCAGTATAAATTCCTTCTACATAACCTTTGATTCTCACCTTCGGATGAATACTGCAGGATTCACAAAAGGGAAGAATAACGTAGGCACAGAAGAAGGGTAACCAACAAAACGAAAACACAAAAATAATTACGGCGATTGTCTTCGCCGCCCGCTTTTCCTTTGCGACGCTGATTTTCTCTCTTTTTCTGAGAACTGTGGTTGTCAGCTGAAATTAAGGCGATAAATTCGCCATTGAAACTTGGACTTACCTGATCACAAGTTTCCTTCTGACCACGCGACGATCTGTTCCCCGATGTTGTTTTCGAGGATTCTTGAGAGATCTGCCTTGTAACCGAACAGTTGCCTCTCTGAAATAGTTTAGAGAGTCATACTAGGCGACCGTCGCAAGCCACGCATGGGAGGCGATAATGCTGCGCTATTGAAGCAAAATAATGCTAATATCCTAACTCCTAAAATAACCTAGCGTGAAAGGTGCGCAAAAATTCACAGTATGGCTCGGCATAGGGTTTTGGCCTAGTTATATTGCTTGCCATGGTTTGCCGAGCGCAGCATCCTCATGAGTTACGTTTATTGCATCAGACGGGCTCCTATTAGAAGCTTGAGACGGTTTTGTAACTTTAGATGGTGCGACGCAATACCTGATCGGTGTTGTTGTTGAGAAACGGTTCGTCTTCTCTATCATTGTTCACATGCTTTTGCTTTACACTGCCTTCAGGAGGCAGATTGTTGATCCTCATTAAAGCACTTCTTCCTGAATAATCCGGCTGGTTAAAGAGCTACAGATTCGGATTGTTTACCGCGGTTGGTCCTTATACGTTGCCGTGCAGAGAGAAAAATTTTAACGTAAACGATTATCATGACCGCCAGAGGTACAAAGAATGATCCCGAAGCGGAGAAGACAACGAACGCTTTCTCGGTTGTCAATTCGCAGTGCTGCATCAGTTTCTGAGATGACCAATCGTTCCAGCCAATCAAAGGAGGAACGGAAATGACACAACTGGTTATCCAGACCTAAGAACGACATTGTAAGTGCAGCGTTTAATTCCGTATGTGTGGAAATGTGAAATGGTCTTATTCAACTTCTTCAAAGAGAAGTACGTGGACTTTAAGCTCTGAATGCAAAGGTTTTGTCTACCGGAATGCCAAATTTGAAGTCGCAATCGTAAATAGCGGTCAGTTGAGTTCCGCTTTCTTTAAAAAATGGAATGAACTTACGAGTACAATTGTGCATGAAACGAATTTCAACGTTCGTCTTTGTGCATGATTGATTGGGTCATGAATGGCCCAGTAACGATCGATAGCGATGGCGCATAAATTGAGAATCGAAGATGTGCAGAGAAGAATGTCCATCGTTGTAAACAACTGGCATACGGTAACGCCGAAGAGCCATCGACCGTCTAAAACACTCTACTTAGTGTTTTCTCAATTTTTTGCTGCGAGAAGAGGGCACTTTTGCCCTCAGTGGAGAATTTCAACGTTCGCATCGATTATGCAAATTGAAAAACTATTCTCAATGTGATTTAAACTCAGAAGAGAGTTCGATAATTGCAGCGAAGTGTAAGGAGCCGGAAGTGGTTAAGTGTCCTAGGGCTGATCAGTTCTCAGTAGCATCGTCTGCTTTTGTTTCTGGTCTTTTCCACCACACTGCTTGAAACCAACCGCAATTTCTGCACTGTTGTGTGACGCTGCCAATTAGGCTTCCCATTGAATCGAATGCGACAATTGAGTGAAACGGAAACAAACATCAATAGGACCATCGGCCTACATCGCAAGAGTTCGAAGAGCTCAACTTGCGCAAATGAATATTGCATAGTAAAGGCGAAGGAGACATGACGTTGCTTAAGGATAATTGCTGTCATCTCCCATCAATTTCAGGAAGAGTTCCAAATATGGATTAATTGCTTTAAAGTAATAATGCCGGTGCTCCCTCAGGCTACGCTCCATGAAACATTAGCTCCACTGAACGACAATCGCGTGCATAACGCATGTTAAAACAACTGTAAGCCAAATTCAAGTATAACCGTGTGAAGCGCATGTTTCATAAACGCAACTTCTGCGCCCGGTTCGTCACACAAATCTTCTCCTTTCATACAACAAACGACATGATTTTTCTCCCCAATTTTTTCAACGAATGCACGTCATCTTCATTTTTATTAACAAGCGCGTTCCGCCTGAGTGGAAAGTCTAAATGAATGCGGAGCACGCGTTCAGCCAACAATAGGATTGCATTCTTTTCTGAGATTATCTTGCCGTACGGACATTTTTTGGTTAAGTTTTTGTTGTTTTCAACCCAGTTGTTGTCAATCCGAGCGGAAAGTGTCTCATGTTACGACGTTTCACTTAACCAATTGGAAAAAGCGAAGCGAACGTGTAATGCTCCGTAAACTCACGTTAAAATTTCAATTTGAACATCGTACATATGAGTTTTTCAAAACATACCAGCCAGGAATTTGACGACATGCAAAGGCATGACGAACACTGCGACAGCAAGGTCGGAAGCGGCAAGTGAAACCAAAAAATAGTTCTGAACCTTCTTTAAGGGACGATAGTTGAAAACGGCCAATACCACCATAGAGTTTCCCACAACGGTCATGATGATGATCACCTAGGATGAATAGTTTACAAAGAACGGCGGAACGGAACAAACGAGATACGTGATTGTGCCAAGCACAATTTCTACAAGTGGAACCGCGGATCGAGTAGTCGGAGGCAAAGCACTCGAAGACGCCAGCTCCAGTGCAGCCAACTGCTTGTGAAGCGAAGCAATTTTGCCAAGGACCATCACATCTGAACTGTTTGTCTCCATTTTAGAAGATATGGCGACGAATGAGGAGAAAGAACAGATTGACGGCTTGGCTTGTTGAAGTGAAATTGAAACAGAAAATAGCTCAGTTGATGGAATAAGTGCTGACGATAGTGAGGTCTACGCCGCAATTAGCTTTGTTATGGATCGTCGAACAATTAGGAGGGCAACAAACTCAACTGGAGAGGAACGAGAATGAACCGCTTCGATGCTAAGTGACTTAGGCGACAAGCAGTGGTTGGCTTCCAGCATCTATTGTTCGCAATTCGGAGCGAGTCGTGAGATAATGACGACAATCACAACTATGCATCTAGCCGACGAAGTGAAGAAGCGGCTGATGTGTTAAAAGCGATTCGGGGCGAGTAGCTGATGGCAGCACAACAATACGGCTTCATTAAAATTTCAGATAGACAAATTATGTAATGAAAGGGCGGAGGCCCAAAGATTTAGTTGCGTGGTGGTTAGACGTTAGAGTACACTATTTGTTCACTTGCATATGAATGAGGCCGGCACCCTGGAGGCGGATCAGAACGCGCTCATACTCAAAGGTTAGCTGTCGCATGTTGCAGAAAGTCTTCAGAATCAGAAGTCCTTTGCAACTCAGGTTCGTCTGAGTGGTTGGATGCGCATGAAACATTCACCGTTCGAGGAAAACGCTCCTTCTGACAGAACTACGGGCCTTTTTATTCTCGCGCGATTCGACGACTCATCTTTGTCAATTATTTATTGTAGTAATGCCACGGAAATTCACCAAAGCCCGTGAGAAAGCTTCCCAGACCGGACGCAAAACAACAAAACAACCTTCAATTTTGCGGCACTTACGAACGATTTCTCACCAGTCAGAAAACATAATGCAAGAGCCAAATATCTGTTTTCTTTCACGCTTTCTCACACAGTACACGTTGAAAAGATAGATTTGAGAAGAAAAAAAGAAAATTTCGAAAAGTGAAACCATTAAGATTTCACTATGCGGGGGAACTAATCCTATCCAATTGCATTAAAGACTCGTTGATGAAACCCTGTGGAATTAAACAACACAAATGCATAATGCTTCGTTTTAATGCCAGCTACGAGATTGGTGAGAAGAACACGAAGACGTGGAAGTTATCCTAGAATGCAACCAAACCAGTTATTCCACTCAAAATTAATTCATTTTTGTCGGAAATATGAGACGCCAGCTACTCTGCTGATTTAATGAATGTGAAAGCATAACAACGTGTAGTCAATGAGCGAAAGTGAAGAAGTTTGTCGATAAACGCATTAAGTGGTGGTTTGTTATTGAATTGCAGAAGATTCCAGTTGGAATGTTGCAAATCGGCTGCGAGAGGAAGTACGTAACGCGGTAATTTCTACTGCAACGCAAACGGAGTTGCAAAAGTCAAAGTTTGCGCAGGAAATCGAGTAGTAAAAGGAAGCGCGTGCAAATGTGTGACAAACATAAATTCCGAGTTGCAACTTGCAAAACGTCGGAGCTCAGCTGGAGAAGAATTGAACTGAAATTAAAGGATGATGCGTACAGCTGCTGTGCGACGAAAGTATTTTGTTACATGTGCTTCCTGCGTCAATACCGTATCTTTAAATACGCTAATTAATTTCATCCAACGTCGCGCTGAGGTCACGCCGCGAAAGTTGAAAGCGCGTTGAACGTTTCAGATTGAATGAACACACGGGAAATGGTTTTTGCTTATGTCTTCATAGGGGATACAAGCGAAGCGTCCAACTTTCAGCATCGCGAGCCACAAAGAGGCTTTGTATCTTCACTTTTGTAGTTTTCGATAATTGTTTAAAGGCAATATCGCAATTTAACCTCAAGGGAGCAGGTTTGAATCGTGAACACAGACCAGATTAGAGAGCGGCAAAGCAAGTCGTTTCAATCTTGGGAAATATTCACATTCGATGCGATGAAACAAGACAGGAGAATCGCTAATTAATTCATGTAAATTCAGAACGTGTTTTGAATTTAAAATTTGAATCGATAACGTCCAGTTTATTTTAAACTCTTTGCTTTTCCCACTCTGATATCTCGCTAATGGAAACACTAAATGCATCAAATGAACAATTCAGCATATACGTCACTTTTCTGCTGAAGGTGAGAAGAATTGCGTCTGTAAAGAGTGTTTCTTAAAGTTTTTTCGCTATTTTGTTCAACACTCTTCGGTAGGTGTATAATATTTAATTAACAATTAAATCTTTGAGTTTCTAAATTTGTTTCTCGAACCTTTAATGCTTCGAGCTGCTAAGATGGTATGAGGATACATAGCAGAGGCAGAAAAGGGACCTCTTCCATCTTTCCGTTTTAACCGATTGTTCTGTTTTTGCCTTTTTTGTGTGCATCTACATGTAAAACTAATCGAATTCTGCTTTTAGCGCCGACAATACGGAGAGGAGCATTTTGAGTGACGATAACAGGATATTCCCAAATGGTATGTTAAAAGAATAACGGCCTCAACTACCCAACTCGGACAATCTTTGATTTCTTGCATTGCATGATTGATGCGGACAAGACGTGCCGCTGTTTAGTCACGGCCTCCGCGCAAACTTAATTTTGGTCTGGCGCTCCCTTGGACTCGGATAGCTCTACCCATGTGAAATCGTCGGCTTATCTGATTGAAGCTTTCGTTCGTGGTCCTCGGGGCCAGTGTTGCCAGGCGGAGACCACGCCTCAGGACCTTCGATGATCAATCGACATTCTGTTCGGCAACAAAGGGAAATGTCTCACGACGCGGCTACCCATGCCACCTCTCCTGAACATGAATGTGTCGATTTGCTGCTTCCGGAACGTCACAATAATAATCTTGCCCTGTCCTCCACGCAGCTAGAAATGCCGAGCACGGTAGGTATCTTTTTCGTTCATTTAGCCTCATCTGCTGCGGTTTTCATTCAATTCAGCAATTCGTCCCAGGGTTACAACATCAGTTGTTTTGCGTCCGGACTATTTGTTTTCTAAATTCAAGTCGTGTAAGAAGCTGAGCATTGCGGTGATTAGTAACTTAGTCGGGAAATGCAATTTCATGTGTTTGCGCTAGAAAACAGATTTGTCTTCGCGCTCAACTTTGAAACAAATTCGGTTTCTCAACGTTTTATCGGGATGCCCGTTTCTTAAACTGATATCTTCATTGTCATCCTTCCAAAAAAATCCGAATTGCGCGACGCAGAAGTTTTCTTTATATAAAACTCAATTTGTCTCATGCACTTCTAGTCGAATTGGCTCTTTTGAGAACAGCTGGAGACCCATTAAAACTTGGATTGACTTGAATTCCGGGAACCGATTTTTTATTGCTCCGCCGTTCGCGCTCTCGTTTTAGAATAACGCCGCGATGAAGCCAATGTTTGTCAGAGGAAGGAACTTCGATGTTTCAGGTTCAAACCGCCGACAAACCCGTCGTTCTTATGCTAGCGCCGGCCAAGATGACAAACGACTGCGTCGAGGAGACACGCAGACGGATCACAAGTCTTCAGGCCAAATGAGGAAGAACCGGGAAATGTGATTGCAATTGCCATTTCATGTTTGCTTTTCATTGTCCCGCTTCTTAATGCTGTTCGGTATCTTTACGACCTATGTTTTATTTCAAATAAACGTGGCAATAATGCGGCGTTCTCAATTCGCCAGAAAGCCCAACATTTCAACTTTGTCCAGTATTGGGGACAGACCGCCACAACAGAAGCTGTAACGCAAGCTGCAGTTCACGCAATCCGAAGTGTGGTTGTGTGGTTGTATCTTTCGTCTTCGTTTTGCTTCAAACGAGAATATTGAGCGCCATGTTTCTCAGGGTTGACGTCACTTAAATTCATGTTTGCAGCGATACTCCAAGTGTGCGTTGCTCTCTCTGAATTTCCCATTTTCAATCACTGTCGACATTGCAATATGCAAAAGACGGTTCGTACTGGACTTTCAATCGGAACTATTTTTGGTTTGCGCCACAAGTCGATATAATCCACCGAAAGAATATAAAGACTGAACGTTCAAACGCGTGCGTCGCGTTGTCCTTATCAATGACTGCGGTGTGTCAGTCTTCGCTGTACTTTGAGGTTTTTGCGATGGCGCTCACACAAGCGACGAACATTGTACTCTACAGTTCTTGGAAATCGCCACCCACATTTTTGCTACATTTGAAAATTACAAAAAAGGTAGAATATGCAAAACAGCGAGATCGACTAAACGGGCGGACAACCTGTGGGAAGCAAAGTACCTCACTATATCATACACTGCATGAGCTCTGACACTTTGCCCCTGTCTCCTGTTGCTATCTGTGTGTGCACTACGGCGTCGTCCGGTGCAAAGGTGACTCCGATGGCGTGATTTCATTCACAGCTAAGTCTTTTATTGTCACTGTGGCAAAAAGACGATTTGCGCTCCGCCCGTTATCAAGTAAGGTTTATCGCCGGAATCGTTTGGTATTGTCTGTTAGTTTCTCCCAAGCAGCCGACAAAAGTTGTTTTGTGGGTTCTATATTTTCTGCTCGTGTGCGAATTAAGTTTTCGCCTCTGTACTATCAAAATAGCCGCGGTGCACATTGCGTGACTGTGGAGAGCACATGGCGTGACATGCAGGCTTTCAGGGTAATTCGGTGTGGACAAATGGAGTCCCGACGCAGAGTGGCGGACACTTATGCCGGAAGAAGTGTTTTTGTGACTGGGTTCACCGGGTTCCTTGGCAAAGTGCTTGTTGAGAAACTACTGTGGTCTTTCCCCGACATACGCAATGTTTTTGCGCTGATTCGAGACCGCAGAGGAGTCGCTCCCAAAGAAAGAATGCACAAAATTTTCGAGGTACAACAGTCTGCCTTCGAAAGTTCAGCAACGACATTTAGAGCCCTATTTTCAACAGACTGCGGCTGCGCGATTCTTCAGTGTTTCAGAAGATTGTGCCTTTAAGCGGAAATCTAATGGAAGAGGAACTGGGATTGAACGAACTCGACATGCGCCGTCTCTGCGATGAGGTTTCAATCGTTTTCCACTGCGCGGCTACCGTAAAGTTCGACGAAGTGCTTCGTGTATCGGTGGAGATGAACGTCTTGGGAACTCAGCGTCTCATCGCGCTTTGCCACAAAATGGGACATTTGATTGTGCGTCGTCTCCCTGATTGAAAGCACAACAATAATGGTTTAGGCTGTTGTGCATGCGAGTACTGCGTACGCAAATTGTGACAAGCCTGAAACAGAGGAGACCGTCTATCCGCCTCCTGTCCATCCAGGAAAACTCATCGATTCCTTTGAGTGGATGAACGATGGAATGATCAACAAGCTCACTCCACTGCTGTTGGACAAGCGACCGAACACGTACACGTTCACAAAGGCACTCGCTGAGAAGCAGCTTGTTGAGGATGCGCAGCAGCTTCCGGTCATCATAGTTCGTCCTTCGATCATTGGAGCTATGTGGAAGGATCCCCTTCCAGGCTGGACAGATAACCTTAACGGCCCCACAGGAATATTCGCAGCGGTGAGTTCAATGATCCAACAACTTCATCATTTCTGCTATTCAGTGCGGCAAAGGACTCATCACAAATATGTGCGGAAGCACCGGATCCGTTGCCGACATAGTTCCCGTTGATATCGTTGCTAACATGATTATCGTTGCAGCCGCACATCGCGCGAACAACAAGTAAGCGAGAGAAACGAAACAAGTGATTCATTAAAGTCAGGTATGAGTGCATGCCTGTCATGCACTGCTCGTCCGGAGTGTTGAATCCGCTGAAATGGGAGCGCATCGTCAATTACCTCCAGAGATTCTACCATCTCTATCCCCTCGATTCTTGCTACGGCGTTCCATCCACACACTTTCACACAAGCCGCAAACTGTTTCTTCTGAACTTTTACATGAAGCACTACTATCCCGCTCAAGCGCTTGACCTTTTTGCCCGGTTCACTGGTCGCGACCAGATGTACGTTCGCATGTACGGTAAAATTTGGAAAATGATCGAAACGCTTCACTTCTTTACAACGCGTGGATGGACTTTCCAGGCAAAAGGTCTTGTCACGCTATGGGACGACCTAAGCGAAGAGGATCGCGCGGTATTGTGAATGATGAGTGAATCAGCTATAAGTTCTTCCATACTAGATTTTCAATTTCGACATCCGACAAGTCGATTGGGAAGAATATCTGTTCGACTATCTCATGGGCATCAAGGTGTATCTTCTCGGCGAGCAGTTGGACAACTTGCCGAAAGCGCGATCAAATCTGTTTTGGCTGAAAATGTTATCAAATGGCGTTAACGCCGGTTTTTGGGGATTCATAATCCGATATTTTGCTTGGTGAGTGAAGAGAACCCCGTTCTGAATTACCGGGTTTTGCAGGAAGAAGACGAGAAATCAAAAGTGGACCATCTGGCTCGCCGGCACTCTGGCCACCTATTGTTTCCAGAACATGAACTTCCGACCGTCGGTGCAACTGAAGTCACTTACCGAGTACAAGCGGTCAATTCAATGCACTTCATAGAGCGCTCTTTAACGCCGATGCGCCAAATTTCAATCGATTATTTTGTTACTGTGAAGGAAAACACTGTAAACAGCTCTGTTATTGCTTGCCGCTGCGATAAACAGTTTCAAACAATGGCGATGTGCGTGAACTGTGGCATGCTTGCACTAGACATTATCTTCCTCGAGCTTTGAGACTTTCGATTGTGGCGTGAGCTACCGAGATAGTGAAACAGACGGCCACAAGACGATGGATGATTGTATTGACTTTCTTTCGTGAAGTGTTGTGCATTCGGAGACATTTTGTCGACTCGTGAGAAGTGCGATGAACTCGCATTGATCTTTGTAAACATATGATCAAAAGTGCTGCTGTAAAAAGCGCGCTCGTCTCGTGGGAGACCGGCCGACAGAGCTTCTTCGCCGATCATGTGAACGATGAGTCAGAAATACCCATTTGCTCAAAAAATTGAACAGTTGCGTTTGCGCTTTATGGCGTAATTTATCGCACCACCTATTCATTCTTGTTTTCTTTCCTCTCCAGCGGCCTATAAAGTCCGTGGCAAAGAAACGAAGTCAGCGTTGATCAGTTGCTGTAACACGACCTCGATGAGCGGTGCCACAATCTTTCTTGGCGTTTTGCTGGTAAGTCCCTGTGATTGTTGCTATTAGCCTGAGTATTTAGATTGCCGGAATTGCGTTTGCTTCTAGTGGACAAGGCTGTGCTGAGGATAGCGACTGTGCCGGTAAGCACTCGTCTTCTTTGCGAAGCAATTGTTTAAATTAGCGGAGGACGTGTGCGCGGATGGATTTTGCGTGATGCTGCCTTCGCGCAAATGCCCGAAGGGAATGCATTACCACGAATGTGGACCAACATGTCCTGAACGCTGTACCGCGAAGGCAGGACAGAACTGTCCTGACTTGTGCATTGAGGGGTGCTTTTGCAACGAAAACTTAGTCTTTTCTGACGACGGAAACTGTGTTTCCAGAGACCACTGTGGCCTTGGTGCGGGCCGTTTTCCCATTGATTGACGCTTGTTTTCGTTTCAGTGAAAGCAGATGTTGCAAAGCGTGAGACAAAGGAGCGCAAGCAGGATCCAAGATGTCCCAAGAACGCTGAATACCGCGAGTGCACACCTGTTTGTCCGGAAAAGCACTGTGGAAACATTCTTGAGGTTCCGATGAATCCCGCACGCGACCAATTGACCATCGTTTCAGGTAGCATCCTGCTTTTCGCTTCGTTGTGGAGCTCCAGGATGCATGTGTGTGGAGGGACACGTTCGAAAGTCCGCGAACTTCAAGGAAGGGTGCGTTCGCCGTGAAACTTGTCTTGCGGAATCGCGAAAAAACAAGGCACAACGTCAGAAGCGACAGAGCAACATCCCAGGTTCCATTTTTGATTGTGCAATCGTCGAATCAAGAGTGTTCAGGTGTTCCAATTCCAGTATGCAAGGACAACGAAGAACTGAAGTCCTGTGGAACGGCTTGCGAGCCAAGCTGCAAGAATCCCGCACCGCTCTTCTGTACTCTTCAATGCGCAGTCAACCAGTGCGAATGCAAGCGCGGACTTCTGCGTCACGGGGACGGATCGTGTGTCACCCACGACAAATGCTAATCATGTCCATAGATTTATTCTTCATTTTCACTCGGAAATAAATGAATATAATTTATTTGTATGTACATTTGTTGAAAAGACTTGAATTGTTTTGGAAAGCCACGATCGAATCTCCATTCACTGGTTTAATATGTAGTTCACCGTTTGGAAGACGTCATTACCCGGACCATCTGAAAGTGGCTTTTTACGAAAAGGAATCGAGGAGGTCGGCTACTCTTCGTTTGTCCACCTCGCCGCTTCTAATATTTCGTTTGCGCGTATTGTGAACAGTTGAGGAGCTCTGCTTGGACGCCGTTGCCTCGCTTCTCTCTACACTACTCGCTTCGTCAGTTTCTTTGCTCTCTTCGATGGAAGGCGGCATCTCGAGAGCTTTGTTGAGGTTTAAATCTTTGAAAGTGCTGTCGATCTGCGATGAGAGAATAGGAAAACATCTTTTCATCGTTTCAATCCACGATCTTTGCAGATCTTCGCTACTGAAATTGCGCGCAGTGATTGATTGACCTGTTGCCAACTTACAACTCATCGACAGGCTGAACTTCTGTGTTCGGGTGTTTCAAAGCGATGTGAGACTTGATCGAACAGAATTCGTAGGCAGAATAGTCGCATTCCGCACACCGAAACTGCTTCACATTGTAATGTCGCTTTGCATGATTCATCAGCGACGAAAGGGGACAGTTCGATGTCATCAGTTTCTGGCACAGCTGAATCTTATTGAATTCAATCATAAAACAGTTGCTATAGATAGCCCTACCTCACACCGTATGTACAGTAATTTGAAATCAGCCGATTCGGGGACTTGACCTGACGCTCCCTCCTTTGCAAGCGACTTTATCTGTTCGGTGTCAAATTTTGGAGCGAGTTGTCCCAAGTCAGCAATCATCTTTTCTTCCGTATTTTCGCCTAAATGTACCCTTTCTCACTTGTTCTTTCAAAAGCAACCTCACCTGCAGTGTCGGGAAAATACCTTTTCACGAAGATTTGAAGGTTGCTGCCCGGAGCGAGAGTTTTGACGGAGATTTCTGCCGCTCTTTCCGAGTGTTTCAGGGCAATGTGCAACCTCACATGCCACTGCAATGGCTTTTTAAACAGCCTCGAATAAATTGCATTTCTCACCTGGTTTGTGCTCTGATAATCGCACTCCTGGCACGAATATGGAACACATTCGCTGAAGTGGGTGGAATTCAAGTGAGAAATGAGTTCGCTGCTTGGTACAGGAAGACCGCACTGAAGACAGACGTGAGTTGTGGGAGATGAAGTCGCTTCAGAAGAGGTCTCCGTAGATCCATCGTTTGCAGAGTCGCGCTCTGTCGCATCGTTGGGATCGTTGCTCTTTCCGCTCTAAACGACGACCTTGTTTATTTCAAACGCATGTATTTATCGCCGTGCACCTTTCCATAACCGGGAAAACACTTTTCCATCAACACTTCCCACTGATGCTGCATTTCAGGAGTTAATGCATCAAACGGCTGACTCGCGACATCTTTATGATTGTTTTGCATATGCAATCTCACCTGCAAAACTCAATCAGAGGTGATCGCAGATTAGCTTTTTCACCTACTTTTGCCATCTCGTTGTGAGCGTAAAAGCAGTGGACACATCGAAACTGCTTAAGAGCAGCATGTCGTCTCACGTGGTTGCTCAGATTCGACAACCGACTTGCCATGATTCTGTTCTTGCAAAGACGGCACTCAGCATACAGTTGACTATCCTCCATGTCTACGTTATTTCCGTTTTTGTTGCGATTCCTCGTATTGGGAGTGGATTGTCGTTTTGTTGGCGTAGTTGTTAGAATGACGGACGAAGACACGTCGGGCGAAGGACTTGATTCCGAGCACATACCACCTTCGCCGTCCTCTTCTATCACATCTACTAAAAAGAAAACGTTTCTTGATTTGGCGTTCGACACCTACGACTAAGGTTGCTGTCGTGCTCCGCTTCGACCATCGTCTCCACTGAGTCGTTACAATCACTGCTCACTGCAGCAGAGATAGTTGCTCCGATCTGCTCTTGGAGGAGGTCGGCGATGACGTTATACGGTAAAAATGCATTTTCTCGCACTTCGTTCACAAAAGACACCTCCACAAATCCATTTTCTAGCTGGAAGTTCGACATGAAAAATGAAGTCAGCTTAATAAACATACCAGCAATTTGTAAAACGACAGGACGTCGGTGGAGGGGGAGAGCTTCACGATGGCGTATTGAGGAGCACTCAGTTTGGTTTCTGTCGATCCAGACGCATTTGAAGAAGAACTGTTTACTTGATCATGAACACGAACTTTCAGTAATTCTATTAGGGCGTCCGTTTTGGAGCGTCAATAGCTGCCTGCGCAGCTCTCAGCTCTCCTGCAATCGCACTTAGCGTGACACAATGCTCTCTTGTCGATTACGGTATCGCCGAGCGCGAGGTTGCGTCTCGGATCGCGCAGAGTACGGTAAAGTGCAAACACTTCATGGACAGCACACGTTTCGGTAAGATTGCAATAACAAACTGTCGTGGATAAGTTGTTGTAAACGGAAACCGAGAAAAACGATCTCTGAAAGTGCGTGCAGATGGAAACCGCAATCCACGACGGTCGGAAAGTTTTACGTGCTTGTGCTTCAGTCAGAAATGGTTGATGGCAAAATGCTGCTCTCGCTGGCTCACTCACTCGCGCTTCGCCGACGTCGAGACGACAACGATGAGGACGCCGACAACGCTGCCCGCGGAGTCTGCCTCCTGCCTGCGCTGGTGCTTGCTGCGTGTAAGGGAGTGCGCGCTGGCATGCCATGTCGAACGGCGCTGGCTCGCCAACTGCGGGTTTCCGTGCTGTTGCATGCACCTCGATCAATACATTACGTCGCGTTGCACGCATGATGGTGTTTGCGGCCCAGGCCCTGAAGCGCTTGAAGCTTGCGCCGGCGGTGTACGTGTGCGCGCGTGGGATGAGTAAAGGACAGAAGAGTCGATGGCGATGCAACCAGGCGCCCGCAGAGCGAACCTGACGCACCGTTTATCCTCGACGCACTCCCCGACAGGACGAGCAAAACAAAGCAAAAAGGACAAAATGTTGCTTCAGGAAAAGAAGCGCAGAGCAATGTGGACTCACGAAATCCGAAATGATTGCGTTTGTTGGCGCATTTCTTGATGAGACGGCAAGTGGGCAAGCTGTACGCTCTCGCGCACAGCGAACAGCTGTCTCGCCTCAGGAAACACGACGACTTTTCCAGACGCGCAGCGCACTACCCCTTTGCAAAACAACAAACGCACGAGCAACCCTCTACCCTCCTCTGCTCATTTCGCTCACACGCAGGCTTTATATATCCCATATTAATGCAGAGTCACCCTTCTCGTCTCAGTAATACCTTTGTTCATTTACTGAAAGCAAGTAATATCAGTTGTTTTTGTGCAAAAGACAATCAACCGGTGGAAATTATAGGAGAAGACATCATTTGAAATGTCCAAATAGGAATAAAGTGGAATGAAAGCACAAGCACAATGTAAGCAGAACGAGAGCGTTTTAAATACAAGAATACAGAGCTATCGTAAAGAATAAAGTACTTAATGAATAGAATTTGTCTTTACAACTTTCCGAAAGTTTTTGTAGATGTGACACAGCTTCACTGGTGAATTAGGTAGATTTAGTTAGATACAACACACGGAACCGGATAGATAAGAATTGCAACCAGTTTTCTAAGATATTTGCAGGCTCTTCCATATTTATCGAAAAAGTTGAAGCAAATTGGAATCATTAAATGAGAGCAAGATGGCGCCCAAAACTATTCATTTGAAGCTCTAATTACTACAACGTTAGCGGCAACTAAGGTCTCTGGTTTTGGAATGAACGCTACGAAATGTGGTGGACGGGAATCGGTGGGGAAAACGTCTATCGAACAAGTTGAACAGAACAAAACTTGAATTATTTTTGTGTTTTCAAGGAATCTTTTGTACAAACACAGTTTTACGGTGATCGAAGGAAAGAAGTTCATAAATTAATCTCTATCAGTGGACTATTCTTCTTTTGAATGAAGGCGAATGAGGCGTCACACAAGGCGCATCATCAGATAGACTTTAGCGAAAGGAATGCCGTACACAAACACAATTTAGGATGGATAATCGTCGGCTAAACACGCGGCACCTTGCTGCATATAGATTGGTTCGGTAAATGCTCCTTCACAAACGATATCCTCAGACAAGACGCCAAACATACCATGATCAGCATTCAAAAGGGCTGCCGACTGCGCGGAGGAGACATTCATGTCTTCATTCCAGTGCATTTGCTGAAAGTAAACACTTTTGCATCGCAGGAATGAACTGGAACGCACTTGTGGAAGCATCCCCGAAGCATCGCCCATTTCACCACAATACACGTCGATATACGAGCAATCGGAAGAAATCTGATTTTGACACGCAGATGACTTTGCGTACTGCTGGCTGTCGGTCTCCATCCACAGCTCGTTTGCGTCCTGGGCATAGGTACAGTTGTTGAGGCTGTTCATAGTCGCCGAGCAATACATCATGCCATCTGAAACGCCAAATCCCGAATATCTCTAAATTCACAACTTCTAATTTACCATCATCGTGTTGGAGGGAATCCATAAGTTCATCGAAGTCCTTGTGATCGTACGAAGCTTGATTGGAATTCTGCACAGCTGGAGGAGGTGGGGTTTCCATCGAATTATCGCTAACGTGATTTTGTTGCGTCAGATACATTACGTTCTGATCTTTGAGCTGAATTAATCCCATCAGAGCACGTGTGCGCGAGATTTTCCTACCTCATACACGGAAGTGTCCTTGTTCTCCTCAGTGAAACCCGGAGCGTGGAAAGCATAGCCGTTTTCCATGACGAACGTCTGCGTTGGAGCAGCGAACTCCAGAAACTGCTGTTGATTCGAGCAATTGCTTAGATCATCGCCAAAAGCGTTTTTGTTCTCTTGAAGAGGAGCGTGCGATTCATCTGACGTTGCTTGAATTAATTCACTCCGTTGTTCTGAGTTCTGATCGGACGCGACGTTTGTAACTGCTGGCTGCTGATCGCTATACGTGTTCTCTGAGTCGTTCAACGCTTTCGACGCATCCTCGAGCACTGTGCGGAAGATCTCTTCCATGTCCACAGCTAATCGTGAATTTATTTTCAACTTTTGAACTGTTGTTCTTACCTGACGAACTCTGGCTGCTAACCTTATTGCTACTGTCAACAGCCGGTTTACTTCGAGGAGTTTCTTTCTCGTTCAAGGCTTTCAGTGAGTTCATACGAGACCAAATGGACCTGAATTATAGCTGGTTTTAAATGATCGAAGTACACTTTCACTCACTTTATTCCATTTCTCTTCTTCGCAGACGCTTTGTTTGATAATTTCTTAGCGTTTACAGCTTCTGCTTGCTCCTTGACTTTTGTTGATTCCATCGGGCACTTCTCACCAACAGCATGCTCACTTTGTAGTTGGTCGGGTGCTTGCCGAACGCTTGCAGGACAACTGCAGTTTGCGGCACATGACTGCGGTTTTTCGATGGCGAAATCAGATTCGCTTTCATGCGCAACTTCCATCTGCTGGATTCCACTCTTTTGCGTGTTAACGTCGGAGGAAAGCGGTCTTACTCCAGGAGACGCGCTTTGATCAGATCCATGTACTGGCGACGACGTTGATTGCATCTGAAAGGACGATGAAGGTGATTTTCTTGAGTTCGGTGTATTCGATTACCGCGCTATTTCGTTCGATTTGATATCGTCTGAGAAGCTGCACAATCAAGAGCGCTGTTCGCGAGTCCTGCTTGATGAGACGCACAATGTCGTGCACGGCTTGTTCAATATGAAGTTCTTCTTGAATACGCGATTCTGCTGTCTGAAGCGTCTTGAAGTCCTGCACTTGTATCTAAACATTGAGATCTTGATGAGTGCGCAGCAACACCACTCGTACCTGTAACTTCTGAAGTTGAAGTTTATGCTGCAAAAACAGTTGAATGTGGTACTTGTTTAGGTTCTTGATGTCAAGTTTGTTTAAGTACGCTGCCTGCACTGGATCAATGATTCCGCTTTCCGCTTTTACCTGGAGAAACGTTTTCCTCCATTGCCGGTTTTTAGCCTTTCTTACCTGCGCTTTCTTTGCGTTCAGAATGGCTTGCTGTTGTTGTCTCAGCTGCATCTGCGACTTGGTCAACTCGCTCTGTAAGTCCTCGATTTTCTTCTGCTGTACCCGCAGCATGTCTTCGTGCATCGAGAACGTTTGCGCGGACAACCTAACGCAAAAAAGCAGAACTGATTGATCTGAGTCTGCACTTACGGAACACTGGGTGGATCTTCAGATTCATTAGGCACGCGAGTACAACAGTTCTGGCTTCCAATTGCAGAATTTTGATTGCTGTCGGTGTGTGAGGGAAGATTAGGAGAAGGTCCCGGCTGATCACCGATTGCTGGTGACGCTTGTGTTGCAGGAACCACGGGCGTGCTGCTGAACTTGCAGCTCTGGATGGCGGGGCGTGCTGGAAGATAGACTGGATTTGTTAAAATCTCCTTTCATGAAATACTTTTTTGCATGGGACTTGTGAAGCCTCGCGGCCGAGCGCGAACGCCCAGGTTGGCAGTTGCTGGTTTCGGTGTCTGCTGGCAGCACATAGAGGCCCGTCGTTCCATGACTTGGTTTTGCGAAGGATGGCTGTGATGTGTAGGACGAGCTTCAATTTGATGTTGATCGTGGTTGTTCATCGTCTGCGAACTTTCTTGCGGTGCGAGTGTAAACTAAAAGACAATTTTGACGACGAACATAAAATTTCATATGCGCCGCAAGAGTAACGATTTGTTTATGAAACATCTTGTTTAAATAAAGTCGTTTGAATACGAACCTGTCCTCCTGAGCCGTGTTGAGCAAAGCTGAACGTTGGTTGTGGACTGCTGGATTGCAGCGAGAGAGGAAAAGAGACTGTAGGAGGTCGCAGAGTGACTGACGGAATGCAGCGATCGTTTTGGGTGGAACAGTTTGTTTGTGTTTCAACTTGTTGTGAAGAACAACAGCAGGCGGAAGGCGCTTGCACAGTGGCCACTCCGACGATGATGCCTGTGGAATCCACGAGCTGAAATAAGCGCATAACTGTGAATGTTGGATAGAGACGAATTACTTGAACGAGTTGTTGGGAAGAGTTAAACTGAAGAACGCTGTTTGTAGCGAATGACGGTTGAGTAATCGAAAGAGTTGTTGTGGCGGGATTTTGTTTGACGAAAGTGTTCACAACTTCCTGAGGCGCCGAAATCATTTCATAATTACAAGTTTCGTCTGCAGACATCTTCTGCGCCTTGTTTACGCCTTTTAAACGTGACAAACCACCGGACATGGTGCAGAGAATCGACTCTTCATAGGGTCTAAGTCTCTCCAACAGTTGCGGTTTCGCACCGGACACGGGGAGTTGGCGTTTCTTGCACTCATTCTTCAAGTCCTGAAATAGTTACCATCGATGAAGCGGTGGGAAACGATCTCTCTTACTTGAACCTTGTAGTCCTCCAGTTTTTTGGGGTTTTCCGCTTCCACCGTTGTAGATGTAGGAGAATTGTCGCAGGCCATTGGCGATCCATTCGTTCTTTGTGAACATTCAGTTGAGAAGTTTTCATACTGCTGCAGCGAGCGGAATTTGTTGCGTTTTGCGGTTAGCAATTTGAATTCTTACCAGTTTCTGTTGTTGTGCGTCTATTGACGTGAACGTGGACATTTTGATTTCATGATCTACGGTACTTTGGAGAATTTCTTGTGTGGAGGTCATGCTCTCAAAGTGACATGGCGGCGTCGCGACCATCGATTTCAGTGAATGTCGCGATATCTGAAGGCGATTTTGTCGAATGAGTTAACGATCAATCATTTGTTTTGGAGAGAAATGTTTTGCTCGTTTTCGGGATTACGGTAAGTTGAAATTGAGGAAGTGATGCGGAGTGCTCACAACTGCTTACGCTGCCATTTGTAAGCGCTCAATGCCAGAGTTACACACAAACAAATAACGGCGGTGTGAAAACAGCCTCTTTTGATTGGGATTCTGAGTGTGCCGTGATCGGATATTTGTTGTTGAGAAGTGAATGGTTTGTGGAGAGCAAAGACTGCTCTTATGATTAACTTGCTGACAGGAAAATTGCTTAACAGTGATGTCTGCTACATACCGTAGACTGCTGAGGCTCGTTGTGGCACATTGTGGGTTCGGAGGTTCTCGAAAAGACAAAGTTGGAGAGATCGTCGAATTCTCGGGAAGAGTCGCTTGCAAACTGAACAAAACGTGTTAAACGGAAGATCGTATGAAATGAAAACAAATAGAGAAAGACCCTCTGCTTACATCAGCATCGCTTTGATCCACGTCTTCGAATCCAAGACACATGGAGGACTGCTGACACGGCTTGGAGTACGGTGTCATATCACATTTGTGTCTCCGAATTTTAGTTTTCGCTAAAGCGATTTATCGATAAATGCGTATCGGAAGCTTAAAAAACATACGAGCCGGTCCACAGCATGATCGATGAAATCCCGGATCTGCATTGACGGCGATCACTTCCATGCCTAGACGAAATGATCAGTTGTAATAGACAGAGATTATAATATTAAGTAAACGCGTCTGCGAAGACAACAAATGCTTAAACGAAGTGACATTTCCCGCAAAGACGAATGCCATCAAATACATAGGATTCAAGCCAGGAAATAGTGGCAGCATCCATCCATTGCGACATCCGATTTATTTACGATAACAATCATTTCTCATATCGAGTCTGTCTTAAGTTTCACGACAACTACATGACGACAGCTTACCTGATCTTAGTGAACCGCTAGTTTCTTACTGCAAGAAGAGATACGACTTTCAGAACATGTCTGCAAGCAGAAAACATTTCGATCAATTTGGAAAAGAACAAACGACATAAAACGAATCGTGCATATGCGTGCCGTAAAAACAGAAAGAGGACGAAGGAGCTGTCCGGTAACTGTTTCCATATGTTCTACTCCACGCGTTTTGGACTTTACGAAAGTACTAAAGCACGCGACACGTTGAGACACAATAAGACAAATTCAGAAGTGTCAGGCGAGTTTAATAGTTCAGCAAAGCGCTCTGAGGGTTTCGTTACGGAAAACATAAGTTTCAGTGACGCGAACACGAACTGCTCGGAATGAGTACGGAGTAGTGGGTGGATGTGGGTTGATAGAGAAAATAACGGCCGATTGTTTTCAAGTTTTAGATCATTCAGCTTAAGTCGAACTTGCAACGGCGCAAATGTTCAACTAGTGACGTTGGCAAAGGCAAACTGGGCCGTTAGCGGCACATCCAATCGACGGCCGATCCGATCTCGGCTCGCTCTGCGGCCGTCGAGGATCGCCTGGGCAGTGCGATCTCTTTTCCTCTCTCATCCATCGCATATTCAGTGAAATAATCGTTTGCAAAATCGCCATTATTGCAATCACCGCATATGCCACTCGGATGATCGAGGGAAAGAGCGAGGCGATATGTACGATCTGAGAAGGTGACATAAAATGAACGGAGCAAACGAGAAACTAATGGATTGTGGGACAAATTGAAGGACACCGTGTCGGTCGTTTGTGGACATCTCTCTGACAGTTTAACTCTGACAGAGTAAAGCAATAACCGAAGTTTCTGGCGACAACTTCCGCCTTATCACTTGCAGAGAGGGCCAGTCGCAGTATTTGCTAATAACACAAATAGGTTTGTTTGATAAATGTATTGCCTCTTGAATGCGTTGCAGTACTCTCGCCTTTGACACGGCCGTTTGCCTCGAAGAACGCGGCCACTCGGGAAATGCTCGCTGAAACAAACACGAACAGTTGTTACGCGATTTGTGGAAAAAGTTCAGAGAAACGCATAAAATACAAATAAGAGAAATTCTTCTTTCTCCGCGGATCATCAATGAGATCGAAACACCTCTCCGATCCCAATCTATAGCTCTTTACACTTAATGAAGCATAACGGATGCACGTATTGTTTAGGACAATCCATGTTGAAATATGTGCGTTCGGCACGGAATAGAAGTAGGCATAAACAACCAGACAGTCTCGAATGTTACGATGTGCGCCAAGCAGCCAGCAAGTTGCTTCCCCATTTTCACAGTTGCTACCTGATCATGGGCAACTGTTGCATTAGAGGTAAATATGTCTATAATTATCTGAACACAACATCTGAACACAACTTTGTGGTGAAGAGTTTGCAGCTGTAGTGTTTGAAATCATTCAATCAAGAGGGTCATAGTCTTCTTCTATGTGAAATGTCAAATGACAACGAAATTCGTTGAATTCTCTGCCTTATTTGGTTGTAGTGTTCTTTCTTTGTATATTTCTTGTTTTACGTGTCCAAACTTCAATTCTATTGTAATTAACGTATTGAAGGCTGCAATGCTGATTTATTCTTAACGAATAATGCCAAATGCCTTATGTGGTTGTATTCTCGCTAGTTTTCCGTACATGATACAAAACTTGAAGTTCTTCAAACTTCAAACCAATTAGATCTTTGCTCTTTCCGCATAACATAGAAAAACGCTTTGAGTTAGATGATGGGAAATCTTGATCGTAAATATCCGTTTTCGTAAATTCGGCCGGGCAATAAATAAACCGACTCTAATGAGCCATCGAATTGTCTGGGACAGCCGCTAGGTTCACTTTTTCCGTTCGATTTTCGTGAGTTCGTGCCATTCGTGCGTAAGAACTGACCTCCCGGGTGATCGAGCAGCGATCAAAATTCTCGATTCGCTCCTCACTTTCACTCAACTATGTTCAAAAACCTCTCTCTCTGGATTGTCGTTATTCTCAATCTGTTCATTGCTTGTAATGGTAAGTGATTGTGCGGTGAGGAAGGTAAAAGGATCTCACATCAGCATGGACGGTCACAAGCGACCCAAAGAAGGAGGAAGTTCAATTGAGCACAGGATCACCATTTGCCGTAATCTGCCGTCTTAATGGCATAGATCCTAATGAAGAAAGACCTGGACTCGTGTGGACAAAGGTCTCCGGCGACATTTCCAAGTAACAACACGATTTGGATCTGTGAAAGAAAGTCTCATTCAGTTCTCGCCATGTCAAACTTCAGCGATTAGACGACTTCACGCTAAGCCTGTTTATTGAGAATGGAACGACAGACAACAGTGGCGTCTACGAGTGTCATGCTTCATTTCAAGGAATCACGAAAACAACTTCTGTTGCAGTGCAGTATCGCGGTAAAAGGCTTAGCTTTCGCTATTTTACGCCATTTAATTTTTCAAGAAAACATGGTATTTCTGGAAGCAGACGATTCGGGAGTGGTCCCGATTATTGCAAACGGAGCAAGACTTCCTTGCCAGGTCACAGGCGCAAGACCGGACACTTTGATGGTTATGTGGCAAAAGGACATTGTTGCTCTCACTGAAGGTGACTGTTCTGTTTTATCGCCATTTGCAAAAATGCTGTACTAGACACCAACAAAGAGTACATTTTCGCCGACGACGGACAGACAATCTTCATCCCGAAAGTCTCTTTCCAACGCGACAGCGGGACTTTCGTCTGCAAAGTGTTAAGTTTGCAGACAGGACAAATGCTAACAAAAACCTTTGAAATTGGTAGGCAAAGTGGATGTTCTGATGTTCCGACCACTTTAAGCGAGCACTGCTATTCCTGTTGTTTTGGTTTAATTTCAGGATTTCCGAAAGAGAACGCGACCAAAAAAGAATGCTATTCGGTGTGCACAAGTGTTTGCGAGTTCCTCACCGGAAGCGATTAAATCTGTCTTCGCTCGTGTGCTTCAATACTCATTCGCACCTGTACCGTTCTCTCCTTCTGTATAAACATGCTATTTGTTTTTAAATCACTACTCGTTAGATTTCACCGATCTCACTCTGTTGTCACGAACAGTCGAAAGACATCGATTTGTTCTCGACGATGAAAAACGCAAGAAATCCATCAGTCTTTTAACAAAGAGGATTGAGAAAACTACATCGAACTGCTGTCCGAAGACATCCGGCGCAGCCCTCACATATATTTACATGAGAACAGTCACAACAACGTAAAAATGTCAACGCACTAGTCTGCTGAAGATGGAAAGATAGAAGGAACAATTGAGAGGAAGGAGAAATTTTCGGACATATTTGAGGCTCAACAATGGCGATGAGATAGAAGACAAATTGAGACTAAAACAAGCATTATGCACAATTTATTGAGAAACTTAATTTTCGAAACGGGAAACTTTGAAACGAACGAAATTTGAGTATTTCTGACCTTAAATCACATGTGCGGTCATATTGGCGTAAGGCAAGTTGCATTCAAAGACGTAACAACGTAATATTTGCACAAAACAACGGAGACCAAATATGAAGAAAAACCGAGTTCAATGAGAGATTACACTACGAGCCAACTAGAAATGCTGTGGGACAAATAGGCTAAACAATGGTCGGCGCACTGTTTTGATTTGGAGTGGGGATTGCAGCTGTTGGTGTATCGCCGGACGCAACAGAATCTTTGTCGTCTGGGCCATCGAAGTGCATCACGCTGTCCCCTGACGTTACATCCACCTGAAAACGATTACCGTAAGCCGTAAACAAACGAATTTACCTCGTCTTTTGCTGCAACAGCTGCAGTGTTCTCGTCCCCTGCAGGAGGGCTTATTTTGGCGGCAGCAGAAGACAAAGTGGAACCTGAGGCAGTGGTCATGCTTGAGGTAGTCACCGAAGTTGTGGCGCATCCGTTGTGAGCACTAGGTGAGATGGCCGATGATTTCAAGACTGGAGATGGGGAAACGGTAGACGGACGATTCACTTTAGGTGAATGGGATATACGATTTGGAGCTGGAGAGACAGACATACGGGCTGCAGCGGCAGGTGATTGTCGAGACGAAGTAGATATTCCTGTCGGCTGCACTCCAACTTGAGAAGCAATATTGCTAAGCGCAACGTTAGCAGAATTGGCTCCAGCCATCTGCATATTGGCAAAGGATTGATTTACCAGCATTTGGGGATTGATGCCCATGGCAAGGAGAGGATTGCCATATGGAAAACCTGGCAAAGTGTTCACTGGCAACCCGTTGAATCCTGAGCAATATGGAATATACAATTACCAATTGAATATAATTTCTTTACCGTCAGTCATAGCTCCTCCAAACGATGACATTGCGGTTAAGGGGTTGAACTGCGTGACCGCCGGAGGCATAGCCGCAGCGCTGTGCTGAGGAAGTTGAGGAATTTTGTTTCTTGCGGCAATCAACTGTTCCTTATTAACACAGTTGGTGAGATCCTGGGGAAAACGCCCGACAATAGCTCTTCGCACTTCTTTCGCTGCAGCTTTGCGAAGTTCTATGCACGATTCTTCTGAGTACCACGCAGCATGTGGAGTGTGTATGACGTTTGGAGCCGAAGCTAACCCAACTAAAATAGTAGTTGCATTTCTTTCAATTTGAGCCAGGCATACCCAATTTGTAAATACTTGTACTCATGTTATTCATGTTCGCTGCAGTCTCAAACGGTTCTGAGTCATGAACGTCCAAAGCAGCACCTCGAAGAGCACCGCCCTTTAATGCTTCAGCGAGCGCATGCTCTTGAATGAGACCACCTCGACTGGTGTTGACGAGTAAAGCGCCGTTCTTCATTCGTTTAATTGACTCCTATATTCCAGTGCTTTGTAGAAACTTGAGCAAAAAATGGCGGAATCTTACCTCGTTGATTAAAAATCTAGTCTCATCAGTTAACGGACAGTGCAGGCTAACACAGTCGGAGCGTTCTAGCACTTCTTCAAGAGTGTGACACCTTTCAAGGCCCAAGGCGCGATCGATTCCTAAATTGTTCGCATTATAATTAAATGGTTCAGTAACTTAAACTACCATCTGGCAAATGAGGATCGTAGAAGATAATTTTGAAGCCGAACGCTTTAGCCCTGCACGCTACGGCGGTTCCAATCCGACCGAGGCCGATTAATCCAAGAACGTTGTCTCTAATTCGCTTGCTACCTGAGGCGACATCACGAACTTGTTCAACACCAGCGATCTAAAATACTTTGGATTAATGCGCATGTCCGCTTATGTTTGATAAGACCTTCTTCCCCTCGTGCACGGCTTTTGCTAACCAATACGTTTTGCGATATAAATTGAGAATCATGGAAAGCGTGGAGTCTGCTACTTCCTCTACACATTCGCCGGGAGTGTTGCAAACGGCGATTCCTGAAGCTCTGGATTATAAAGTCAGCGGCAACAATGTCTACCTAGATCCGTCGCTGCCTTCACATCGACGTTATCCACCCCAGTGCCGATGCGCACGACGACTTTGAGGGCTTTGAATTTCTCTAAATCCTCTTTCTCGAGAGTTATTGAATGCCACATCAAAGCAGCGACGGCTTCGTTGAGCACCTGAAATTGTTGTTAGTTCGAAAAGACAGATTATAGAGGCAAAGACTACCTTTTCATGGATTTCAGCCGTTGTTTGGGCATCACAGAAAGCAACAGTAGCTACTTCTTTGAGGATCGGCATTTCAACGGAACAATCCCGACCATCCAAGAGCGCAACTAAAGGCCGCGCAGTGGGCCCGTTAGAAACGCGCCCACTCACTGAAAACACAGAATTTCGCATGTTATATGAATAAGGCTGAGCACATACTGTTTAAAATATTGCAAAATGAAGAAAGGTCACTTGGCGGTATGTGTTTCAGTGAGGGCTGAAACGAAGCACTGAACGTGCTCGGTGGAGGGAAAATTGGCAAGATGTCTCCAGGCGCGTGACGACTGAACTCTGGAACAGTAAACGTTATCTGTATAGTTGGTGAAGAAATCTAGCGTTAATTGATTAGATATTTGAAAACAAGGTATGATAAGGTGATAACCGCTTGAGGTCGCCGCGATAGCAACACACGTTTGCGGTCAGTTTCCGTCATATCACCGCGCTTTCGTTCGTTGGAGAAGACGAACGAACGAAAAATAGTGTGCAGATTGCAATTTGAATTAATTTCAGTGCCTGCGGCGCTTCGCTACAAATACAAACAAATGTGGACAAATGAATATACTGAAGAAGAGAATCGCGGGAATGGAGACGAGCAGCGTGCACGCTCGCGCGCGTAGAGCCGACCGCTGCCTCCGCCGCAGTCGACGTCGACGACGTCGTTGTCGTCGCGTGCGCGGTTGTAGCGACGGACGACGCAGGCAGCAGCTTTCTTTTGGCTTGTCTGCCGGTCGGTCGGCAAAGCGCGACCATAAGAGTGTCGGAAGGAAAAGAAGGAAGAAGAACAAGAAGAAGGCAGAGCGATGAGCAAACGAACCAGACAGTGGCGCACGATCAGAGCAAGCGATGCGCCGTTTCTCCACGGCTCGCATTGCGCTGCTGTTCCTTTCCAATTTTTATTCGCACCTGGAAAGGGCATCGCAGACGTCCAGTCTACTACAGTACCTTTTAAAAGTGCATGGCACTCTCACCGCAGAACGGGAGAGAATTTTGTGCATCTTTGCGGGTTCTTCCCTCTTCTAAGTTGCCCACAAAATGCGGAAAGTCGGCGATATTCTTGCGACCGAGGTTCAGCTGGCAGATGCTCGCCACCACATCAATCGGACTTGAATATTGAAAAGAGGAGTGTCCCTTTTGGCGGCGCTCGCTCAGTGCGGACGACTTCTTTTGTTGCGCGGGATATGCATGAACGAAGAGTCCGTAATCAAGGAAATTCGACGACATGTGAGGGAATGGAATTAACGCGTGTCACTAAGACACCGACCAATCGTGTAGAACCAACTGCTTGGTGGTAATGAGGTCGGAATCCGCTCCCTTGATTCGTTTTCGAATGCCAACTTTGAACAACGAGCCGATGAGATGCCGCCGGCTCTCGTCCAAGTGTAATCAAACTCAAAAAGCCGTGACACAATAAAGAGTGAAAGGATGTGAAATTTGTCCCCGCACTTTTCTAAAGAAGGAGTCGACTGCAGTGCCAACTTTCAAGTCGCTTGGGACAAAATGGTTTATGAGTAGCTCTTACAGGCGCTAGCTAACGTCACAATCTGAACGCCGTAATCGACAGAATGGGAGTGTTATGTGAAGACAATTTACTCAATGCCGCGCTCAATTTAACACTAATTAAATGCATGTTGTTGAGCTAGAGACGACAGGAAGACGACGGTCACGCTGGCCGACTGGCAGCCGACGGGCAGCAGACAATACGATGTTACGAACGAATAGACGTTTCCGATAAAGAACGCTGATCGTAGAGCATTATGAATTCAAGCAGTTCTTTTTCGAACATCGCGCTAGAAAGGACGTCCGTTTTGATAATGAATGATTGCGCAAAAAACGCATGTTAGCGTTGCAAATGGGAATTCAAGACTAGCGAAAGCATTGCACTATTACTATCCTTAGACACACTTGCGTCAGCTCGTTTCATGGCAATACGGGCGTTATCCTACTACCGTAATCGGAAAGCCACAACATTACAACAGTTTTGCAGACGCATTGAAAGATTGCGGCGTAAACGAGAAAAGCACATTGAAAGCTGTTCAGCGCACAATCACAACTTACTGACCTGTGCAAGCTTTCGAACGAAGAGTTGATAAGAATTCAGATGTTGAAGCTGCAGATCGACTCCTTTTCAAAAGAGAACTTGGAGATGACGCGAGACTAGGTGACGACCCGAACGGCGACGATAGAACACTGTTGCTTTCGTTTTTTATCCTTCGCCTTTCGCTATTTTTGGTTTCTTTGGGAGGAAGCTGTATGGTGATAGGAGGATCAAACTGTAAAGCAGCATTACGACCACGACACAAAAAGCTTATTTTACCGACAAAGCAAACCGACAAAAAGCAAAAGCGAGAAAGCGTCACGTTTTTCGATTTAAAATGTGAACAACAGTCGTTGCTTGATTCGCAACCTTTACAAATATTGTGATGAAAAAACGTACCTGAGGATCAGGAACCGGAATGTCGCCTTCCTTTTTCTCACCTCCCGCAAAATGTGCCGAACAGATCCTTAGCTAAAAAGTCATTTTCAGTGTAATTCAGCAGAAAACGAGGAGATGCTCAGCAAATTCACCTGACTGACTACGGTTTCTTCTGTTCGGCCAATTGCGTGAAGCCAGCGCTGTCGAAGGACTTGAGGACGTTTGGGGATTCTGTAGAAGTGTCTATTGTCTTCCTGTCCTCTGTATCGTGATCGAAACTTGCAATTCGGAAATCCACACGTGGTTGGCATCGCAGGGTCGCGAGCCCGTTACTAGTAAAAGGACTTCCGTCCGGAAACTACCTGGATTCAAATCTTTTAGCTGATGAGAAAGGACATGTCGCGCGTCGGTTATCGACACCCAACTTTCTCTAAACGACCGAGTGGTTCTTCTTCCAACATAAGTAAAGCGCAGTGAATACTCGCGGTTGGCGCTGGCTCTAATTAGTCTCGTAACGATGCAAATTATCCTCACTACTCAGATTATATAAACGAAAAGAATTAAATAACACACTAATCGTGTGTGGAGCGTCTGGTATTAAACGAACTTTGCAGATAGTGGGAGGATGTCCCAAAGGGAGTAATTCCAAAGTAAAAATAAGTTTTGAGGTTAGATAGAGGGTGTTCATTGGCAATGTGATATTGCGAAGCCACAATTGCGTTGCGTAAGCGGTGAGAGAAACATAATCTTGTCGGTGAGAAATGATGGAAGTGACAGTTTGGTATCTTGGGGATGAGTGATAAAGTGTGAGTTGGAGGCTGGCCTGAGTGACAGGCTGTCAGCCTGTGGGCATGGCAGGTGGAGCATCAGTAGGCGGGCTGAAGACTCCGTCCGGATTGAATTACCAGAAACAACAAGTCGCGTACGGAACCACCCAGATTCAAATCAACTGCCGCTAATCACGGTCCTAGGGCCGCTGACGTGCGACAAATTGTCCCTCACTATGTTCAGAGACGAAGCTGCTCCTCGCTCCACCCGATATCATAAGCCAGAAGAGTCAGTAGATGTTGGGGAAGCGATTATTGGCTCCTCGCCGACGACGACCGCCGCCTGCCGAAGCTCGGTGGCGGAAGCCGAACTTAATCCAACGCGCATCGCCTCTTCGCCTTTAGTGAATGCGCATTTAGTAAGAGTGGTATCAAGAGTAGGCTGCAACTTCCCCTCTGCCTCCAACCACTAAATGCTCACTCGAGAGGGAAGAGGAGATACCACCTACAGACATAAACAAACACGCGTCTTGAATATCACCCAACAACAAAATGTGCTAATGAACCCAAAGTTTGACTCTTTGGTGAGCCGTCATCGACCCTTAGCGTTTCTTGTGCTGCTTATGAGGACAATATTCTTAGTTCGTCAAAAGAAATACAAGAATGCTGACTGGAATGACGGAACTCGCGTAATACGGATTGCAACGTTGGGTATTCGATAGAGCGACTCCGCAAGAGAGATGGAGGAATCCAGAATCGAAGGAACTTTAACATTCAAGACGAGCAATCACCTACACGATTCGCCAGCGATGCTCTCCAGAAGCGTAACAAGTGATATGCCGTCGGCAAAAACAAAATACGGAAGAGTGCCCTAACTCGCGCATTGGGGGATAAACCATTTTCAATGCCGACCACATCAGCAAAGCGGAGAGGAGTTTTCTAATTAAACACTGCGTCAATGACAACCAACTCTTGTACCTTTAGCCGACACTGCGAGACGCGCTAAAGGTTAGACTGCTCTGGAAACCGCAAGGTTTCCAAGTGATGAGAACGAAGAAGTGAACAGCATGTTTTCATTGTTAGCCTCCTCCAGTTCGTCATTTCTCTTCTCAGCAGCTCACGGAATAAAGTGAGCGGGTGCCATATTCTTAATTATTTCGGTTGGCGCTCAATAATATCCCGGATGGATTCTTTTTTTCATAAGCAAGAGTTAGGGAATTTCTAACGAAATTAAGTGTTTTCACTCTTATCTCGGCGGTTTTGTTGTGCCTGGTTTATGAGCGACATATTCATGTTTTGCAGAGTCCTCTTTCAAGGTTCAAGTTGCGCCTTTCATTTTACGTCAATGTGAATTCATGTTTTGACGTTTTAGGACGCTGCGATTTGTCGACAAAGCGGAATTGGTTTCTAGCCGCCTGAGGATGAGACACAAAGAGGCATGGCGTCGGAGTCACGCTTATCCCCACGCGCATCTCATAGTATGCCATTCTCAGCCAAAGGACGAAACATGTTGTCGTCGGCAAGTCTATTAATTAATCAATGCGAGCTTCGGCCCAAGGCAAAAACTTTCATTATAGGAATAGTAGACTCCAGCGGTCTATTTTCTTGGGTAACACTAATAACATCATGCACTATCATTGGTTTGGTTTTGCCATCGCTAAAAATTGTACCGTAGTCGATTCGTTTGAAGATGATTCGGTTGAAGCTTTTTTTGGAACATGTGCAATTTGACAACTTGGTAGAAGTGTAGTGTGAAGCCAGTGCGCAGAGATTGGCCGCAGACGTTGAGGATGCCTGGTGAGAGAAAGCGCATTTCACTAACCTAACCTCTTTTATTTTCTATATTGCTTTCCCTTAGCGGACGACACAGATTTTGTCGATATCTTGAGAGCGCAACTTGTTAGTCACCATAACCCGTTAATATCAATTCCAGCGACCGCTTCCCTCTTGAGGGCACCACAACCCAATGCGTCTTGCTTCTCACACCAGAGAACGCCAATCAGAATGAGTTGGTCATGCAGCGGATAGCCTCAAAAGGAAATCAAAGATGAGTCGAACTTAAAAGAAAAAAGAACAGAAAGAGGATGTCCGCAAGAAGCGCTTTTTTATTGACCCGTTATTTTCACATTAGAATATATACAGTGGGATGACCAATTAACTTCCAGTCCTCAATTGCTATTTACGGATAACTATCGCTTTCGTATACTACGCCTGAAAAAATAAATTTCACCGCGAAATAAGGTAACTGAACATAACTTGCATTCACAACCAAAGAGTAAAGTATTGAGAAAAGGCCATCGAGTCCTTCGCCGGTCACCGCGCAGCATCCAAGCACTGTGCTTAAACGATTATCGAATTCAAGACATAGCAACTGCTTAATCTAAAACTGACATGTAACAATTAATCATAGTAGAATCAAAAGTCCTGCCTCTTCAATGGTTTTCGCTAGTGGAAGATCCTGCTTATTGGCCAACAACAGGATCGGCACGTGCTTCGGCAGCTCGGGCATCCGCAGAACATTGTGTAGTTCTACGCGCACTTCTTCAAATCGTTCGACATCAGTAGAATCAACTACGAAGAGAACAGCATCTGTGTGCCTAATGTAAGATCGCCAGAGTGGTCGCAGTTTCTCCTGACCTCCAACGTCCCACACTGAAAACACTTGCCCTTTCGCTGAGCCTGAAGTTGGTCGAAACTAAAATTTAGACCATGAAAAGTGAAAAATGATCGATAATTTACCTTTTCACAGTTGAATCCAATTGTTGGCGTAGGTTGCACAAACTGGGCCAATTTGAGCCGATAAATTATCGTTGATTTTCCGGCATTATCTAATCCCAGCATTACAACTTGATTGTTCGAGGATTCGAAGAGAGGCACCGACAACTTTGCCCCCATGAAAGTCTGCAAAGTAACAAACATTATCAAACCAAATATTGGTCGCACAGGAAACAATGGTCAACAAAAAATTGGCATTTCTAAGTCGCGGCGCGGCAGTGGACAGCGTTGGGAAAGCGCCTCGTATGCTATCTTCATGGCTTGTTCGAGCAACGTGAATTACATTAGCTCCCAATGAAACCGAAACTCCGTTTGACGAACGTTGAGAATAAATTTCTCGTTTCTGGGGAAAGTTTCCCCATGCATTTAGAAAACGAAAGGTCACGTTTTGAATGACCGAATAGACACGAAAAATGACATTAAACGGCAGTGTATGATATTTAATTGGGGATTAATCGACACATAGAATGACCGAAAGTGTGGGAAACCGAGTAAACGCTATTCATCTTCGATCGCGTGCAAGATTTCACGGAAACTCGCATGCGCGGTTGCGGAAAAGAATCAAAATCACGATGTATGAAACCTCACAGAGCCAGGCGGATTGCAAACAACGCGTGCGACTGAGGAGTCCGTGCGCGGCGCGTGATGCAAACATCCCTGGGGTGTTGACAGCAGCTATAGCCAGTTGCTCAAACTTTGCGCAGTTCCCCGGCCGGCCTCCGCCAGCAAGGTCGTTTACAAGCAGCTAATTCTAATCAGCGACTGTTTGCCGGAAAGTCCCATCCTTCCGAACTCAATTTTTCTTACTTATCGCTGAGTCAATGAGTCTTTTGGATTAGAAAACCATTTTACATTAAGAAAGATGTATACTGTTCTCCTACAGATAGCACAGCATTGGAAGTGCGCCTAAGGAGACAGTTGGTGTGGCCTACCGTACAAACCGAGAAGCTGTAAAAGAAACGATTGTTTTTGTGTCAGTCGCCGGGTTTAAGTTCTCCACAACATAAACGGTGATCGACTAAAATAAAAATGACATCACATGAACATAGGCTACAGTACAAGTTTTGTTCGCATAAACCACGTCGCACTGATCAATCTAGCACTGTCATCTATCCAGTTGTACACAGCCGATTGATATTTTTACTGTTTGTTCCATATGTATCTGATGTAAACTCATTGTTTGTTGCATCAGCTCAACTCACTATAAATGAACACAGCTGGTGCAAAATACACTTTATCAATGCTTCGATTGAATACTTTCACTTTGAGCCGGAGATAGCGCTGTTAAAAAATGATTTTCAGTTCTACTGTAATGTCAGTTCGGTGTCATATTCACCAAGTCACATATTTTGTTAAATGGAGATATTGTGGTAATTCGTTGACCTCAAACCCAAACGTCCAATATTTGTGCTGCACTTTTTTGACTTCCCTGTGCAAAGTGAGATGAAAGAACCTTCATTAATTGAATGTTCTTTCTCAGAGCAAACCATCGGACGGCAGCGTGCCGCTGAAGGTGTTTGCGGACGTCTCTGCATTCTTTTCGCAACAAAAGGAGAAATGTGGTACTTTGTACCCTGTTCGTACTCGGCTGCCCAGTTCACGGCATCACGAGTCATTTCGCGGGCCTGGACGCGTTCTTGCTGCCTTGCGCTGATGTATTGAGATCGTTTTGTGGTTAGGAATACCCCGAAAGCGACACTGCTTGCACATGTAATACACGTGAGCGCACCGCACTCGCATTCATCGACGCACCGGAGGAAAGAGCGCGTGATCTACGACAAACACAAAGTAGAAGGGAGAGACCCTAAAGTAGACGACAGGGTTCTCATTCGCTGTACCGCGCACGATCGTATTTCTTCTGACATCGTCGAGGAGTCGGTCTCCCCTGTTCCTGGATATAAACCGCTTTTCACGCGCTTCTGAACATTTTTACTTCATTTTGCCCAAAAGCATTTTTGTGGAAATGCGGTTGCGAATGCTTCCTTTTCGTTATTTTCCATTGTTTGCTTCGCGATCACCGACCGTGACTTATTGATTCCTTTAGAGCAGACAGCGATGGATCACCACAGGGACAATGCGTCCTCGGTCGATGACTCCGCAATTCCATCAAGGTTTGTCACTTCGAGTTTACTAAAATGATCCATAACACTTTCAGCTCGTCTTCTTGTAATGTGCAAATCACTGATGCAGGCTTAGAACGATTACCCGACTGGTATTTCTCTGGGGAAAGTCCACTGTACAAGTCGGAGCATGTCAAACAGCTGGATCTTTCAAAAAACAATTTTCCAAGTGTGCCGTCGCAGATCTTTACGCTTACCAATCTTGTAACGTAAGTGTGTGAATTATGTCCACTGATTTGGTCGATGTTTCAGTCTCGACATCAGCAATAATTCCCTTACAAGTATTCCTGAAGAAATCTGTACTCTGAGAAAGCTGAGACACCTCTCCGCGCGGAACAATCTTCTTGAATCACTGCCTAAGAATCTTCCCCAACTTAGTAAACTCGAAACGGTGAATTTTTCGGGTAACACATTTGATCGGATACCAGCAGTACTGCTACAAATGTCATCTCTCCGCATGGTTTATCTCGGCGCCAACAGGATTGAATCATTGCCGTACAATTTCGAATCTCTGATCTGGTAAGTAGCTTCTTTAAAATGTTTTTCTGACCGTTGGTTGATTTCAGGATTGAAGTATTATATCTAGGTGGTAATCGCTTGACCGACATTCCGGCTACCATTGGCCATCTAAAACGTTTAACCTCTCTGTCGCTCTGTGACAATCAGCTCGAAACGATTCCGCCTACTCTCGTCGAACTTCAGAATCTGCAGAATCTCGCACTTCATAACAACAATTTAAAGGCGCTACCAACGGAGATTGTAAAATTGCGTAACTTGCGACATTTAAGTCTTCGCAATAATCCGTTAGGTAAGACTTTATGTTAGATGTTTTATTAACATTTTCATCTGTTTAGTACATCAGTTTGTTCACGATATGGCCTTCGATCCTCCAACTCTTAAAGAGCTTGCAGCTCGAGCGGTCAGAATGAGGGTTCCGTCAACGCTCACTAACAATGTTCTTCCGCGAGAAATCGTCCGATATCTGAATACCGCTAGTCAGTGCGTTAATCCCAGATGCAAAGGGGTCTATTTCGAAGCATGTGTTGAGCATGTAAAATTTGTTGATTTCTGTGGAAAATACAGAGTACCTCTACTTCAATATCTTTGGTAAGCATCCGGAAAAAGTTTCACTTAAATAACATAATGTATTTTAGCTCACCAAGATGTAGTTCGAACAGTCCTGCTTACGTGAACTCAGACTTTTCGGACTTCTCCGACAGCGATGACGTCAGAAATAACCGTCCTGGACCTTCATCTGATATGAAGATGCGAAAAGTTCTCCTCGGATAATGCTTGCTTGCAAATGCAAGGTTTTCACTTCGATCTCAGCGTCCTAGTTTTTGTATCGCATATTAAACATCCAGTTTCACTTTCCTACTATGCAAACAGCAGTTTTTAATTTTCTAATAGAACTTTCATCACTCGACAAAGTGAGGAAAGCGATTGATTTGCGGATGCATCACACTACCTTTACAATAAAGAAGAAGCCAATAGACTGGGAACCGGCCAATCAACGAACTAAGCAACGCGGCGAGCAGCTGTTTCCTGCAGCGGTCTCTACTGGCCTCATCTTCCTAATTGTGTCTCAGCAAGCAGCTTAGGTCGATAGCTTCTTCACCGTTCATTCGTGATCGATCAAAATCGTTTCTTTTAGAGTCGAATTTGAAGCGAGAGAAGAATGTTTCTCTTTTGTACTCTTTCCATAGTCACTCTTCTCTTCGCGTCATCACTACAATATAATGAGATTCAAGCGACAAAAGGAAAGTTTTTTGTTCATCAGTTGCATTCGAATAGCATCTTCAAGAAAACAGGTAATTTTTAAATGAGCACGTTGAACAAACTTGGATCTTCTCTATAGTCGACGTAAAATGGTCAGCAAGTATGAACGGGAAACCTGATCTTCCCCATTGGCTTCATCTGGTGTCCTCGCGGCATCGACCGCTCGCTTTTCTCATGGGAACGCCGGTCACTTCTTTGAAGCAACTTGTAGTGCATGTAATCGGTCGACGATATGATAATCACGAAATCGCTGATCAGTTCTACACGATTGTTCTTAACGATGACGGTAAGTTGTTTGCTTGTTTTTCAAGGCAAATTTGAAAGTTCATCTTAAATAGATCGCTACAACACATCCACGCACCAAATCGTTGAGCTTCACCTTAGAAACGAAGATTCAGAAGAGATCATTAATGGAAGAGACGGGAGATTAGCGCGGATTGAAAAGGCCATCAAAGAGACTTTCCGGGGGAAAAACGTCAACGCGTACATTTACAATATTTTATCAGCTGTAAATCCGCCGCCTGAAAGCCTTCGTTTCGTACCACGTCAAAAGCTTGGGTACGTCGATCACGATAAACCGAATAATACTTCGCTTTTAGAGCAATTCTTCAAGTCGGAACTCAGAATCGGTTCCACACGAATATCGAAAACTTGATCAGAGGACTGAAATCGAATCCGCAGTACTGCAACCGCAATTCTCTGATTCCATTGAATCGCCAATTCAGTCAACTGTTTGAGATTGATTGGTGCCAGTTCGATCTGGTTGGTCTCCATCCGATCGTTAAAGATTTTACTTCCATTCCAGAAAAATTTGACGCATGCTGTGGCTCCCGAAGCTCCCGGGTTCGAAGAAAAACAAGTGGCTCACTTTGGTGCACTGCCATTGCCAACGTCTGATGTCGAAAGCGCAAGCGTTATAGCCTCGGTTCCTCCATACTACTCCAAATCATACTTTTGGGATTCCGTATTGGTAATGCTGCAGACCAGCATATTATTAAATTGGTCTTCTTTTTTAGATCATTCCGTTGCTGTTGGTGATAATAATTGTCCTTGTTCTTGGATTAAGTCTCATCTTCTTTGGAAGGCGGGAAGGGCAACATTGGAGAGATTACAAAACGTCCCGGTATGTTGTGATCGATCGTAAGAGGACTTATAACCGTGCTTTAGCGAACAGATGCAGGAGTACTTAACTATTCGTGACAGCCAGAAACACTTACGAGAGCTATCAGTTCAGCGACAAATGCTTTCGATGGCTACAGATCAACCTCCCACTGAGTCGCCTTCTGGAATTCACGCATTTCTGCAACTAAAAGAGAATTCAACAGACATGCCCAAGGAACAGAGTCACTCAAATAGCCCTTTCAATCGCTCGCGTTCACGATCCAACCTTCCGACAGGTTCGTGGAAATGATATTATTGAGGAGCACAAATCATTGCAGGAGAAGGAGAAACGCGCCCTCTTATTGTCCCAAACTCCGCTGTAGGGAAGCAAACTGTTGCTGAAGCTGCCAAGGCAACAGGATCCTCACTACACTTGTACAGAAACCCTTTTGACGATGAAGCCATCAGCGATGAAGAAGAATATGCGGAATCCGAGAATGAAAAATGAGAGCCTAACAAAAAGGCAAAACCAAACCATTCAAAATAGAACAAATAATTAAAAAAATGTAGGTTCTCGCGCAGTTGGCCCCACATGAATGACCTACAGTTTATGCAACTCATCAAAACAGCCACAAATATTAATACGCGTTGGTTTTTAACACATCTTCGCACGGGGAAATTGATTTTTTCTTATTCCAACGCAAAATGACCGACGGTTCTCGCAGGGATTCAGCATTGTCAAGGGTGTGCAGCGAACGTTAGTCAATGAATAATTCATACACGAAAATCACGTTTTCACGACACGATTCGGTTTCTTGATCGGTCGTCTCTCCAACTTCTCTTCTTCATGTTCTCGTTCGCGTTGATGTGAAAGACTACGCCGTCGACCGCGCAATAAGTCGGACACAGGCTCGGCTCTCCAGGACGACCGGGAAGCCCAGGCATTTCATTAGCTCCCTGTTGTCTTGGCTTGAAAAAAGTGAATTTTGGTTTCAAATTGAAAGCGCAGGTTCTATAACATCGCATGAGGTTAATTGCATCAAGTGCCCCATTTTATCCAGGAGCTTTTCGAATAACCATCAACCGCGCTCCCCCAGTCGCACCGTACCCTTTCGCCCTTTTTCTCAGCCCTTTCCGTCGTCGATCACTATATGTATAATGTCAGGTTTCTAGTCGTTGGCGTGTCTTCACCAACGACTAGAAAGGTAGAGCACTGAAGTTAATAGAAGTTGTACATTATAGGAGATAAAAACCCTGAGAGAGAAAAACCCAACAAAATCGAATAGGCACAATAAAGCGGCAATTTTCGAATTATTTTCTTAATGCCTTGGGTTACTGCAATAGTCTTAGGCCTAGGAGATGCCGCAAGGTTTTGTGCTCGCTCCGCTCGCGCAAAAGTCACCAGGCGGGTTTTTTTCTCTCAGGGTTTTTTCATCACAGAATCGAAGTTGTACAATATTTCGTGGGATGATTTCTGACGGCGCAGTCAACAACTCGGGTTAGATGTGGGAAACGGAGGGAAGATTGGAACGGTAAAAGTATTTGTGCATTATAAACTTGAACAAATCAACGGCAACCAGCTGAGCTCCAATTGTTTGGTTTTCTCGTTTAAATGCACGCAACAATGCTCCATTACACTAGCATTTTATTCTTAAGAAAAACTAATAAAACGAAGTTAAATGACGTTGCATACTTCTTATAGCTTCTTACAACTCCTTGCGTCCCTTTTTCGACTTTGGAGGCGGCACATACACGGGTTCCGGCTCTTCATCGTCCTCATCATCTGAGACATAACCGACGTATTTGATGTTACACAGAGTTCTCACCGTCAAGAGAAATGTCGCCACTCATGATTTGGTCCACCCAAGTTTGGAGAACTTCGAGGTTACTATCCGAATGCTTCTTCGGGTCATCGAGATTCAGTTGAGACATGTCGAACCAGATTCCTTCCTTCTGGAATGAAAGACGGAACATGAAACAGAACAGCAAGTCATCTTCACCTCCGAGATGTCAACCAAACCAAGTTGCGGTCCATCTTCAATGTCGATTCCAAACATCTCTTCCCAGACATCAACCATCAGGGGGAACTCATCTAAAACATAATAGCACAAAATTTGAAATCATTCGGTACCGGGATCAATGAGAATGATTTCGAGAGTTCCAGCGTGCTCGCTGTTTTCTTCCGCAAGCTTTTTGAGAAGCTTCAGCATTCCCTTCCCGCTGCGTGTCTCTTCGTCGCAGAATGCTAGGATCATTCGCTCCTCTTCTTCGGGATCTCTCTAAACGTTCGCGCACGACATACAGTATTCAGTGAGTGTTCTTACCCAGACGTTGAAATAGTTATCGAGTGACAACTTCTGCATTACAGGCTCCTTGTTCTTCTCAACCCAATCTTCAAATTCCTCTTCAGTATCGACGTTGTTTGGAGCAAAAAGCGGGTCATCTTCGAATGGTCGGTGCATTTGCACTTCACCAACGCGTTTCAGTCCCATTCGCTTGGCCCACTGCAAGATTTTAAGCTTGCAAGCGCATGCTTCCTTACAGTTGACTTACATAGGAGTTGACAACCGCGTAGAATTCGATTTCTCCCATAAAATCTTCAGCTGCTTCTTCAAATTCTTTCAGCGCTGAAAAGGCGTTTTGAAAAGCGCTGGTAAACTGTTGTACCTGCGCTTCCTGGCTCGAAATACCCAATAATGCGTACGGTCTTATCGTCTAGGTCTTCAAACTCTTCAAGTTCGTGAACGTCGTTGATGATGGTGACTGGATCATCGGGAATCTACAGGCGAAATTTGTTAAAGAAAAGTCTATTTTCTCAATGATTACATCCATCAACCATGAAACGAAAACTTCGGGGTCACGAACTCCGTTGTATTCAATCTTGTATCCGTCCTTATAGACGTGAATAGTGTCTTCGCCTTTCTCAACTTCTGAAAATAGATTGTTTGATTCCGATTGCCGTTCGTCTTTCTATCAGACCTTCTTGTCTGCGAAGTTTCCCCTCTTTTGTAGTGTTAACAACGTAGAAGTTGTAACCACGCTTGGTCATGACTTGTGCAGACAACTGAAATCAAACAGGCATTGGTGAATTGCTGTAAGTGGATTGCCGCACCTGGAGAAAACACTCGTACTGGTCGAGTTCTGCATCGTCTTCTTCGACGTCGTTGAAGAACACAACCGACTTGGCATCTTCGGCAAAAATAGTTTTGTTGAAGTTTTTGTCGGTGAGCACCTGAAATAAGAGTTTTGTGAGGCGATGGAGATCAATTGATTCCCCCAAAGCAAAACCCTTAAATGTTAATCGTTTCTCACTGGTTGGTCATATGAAAAGCAGTTTACGAGATAAATCAATGACTGATTTGTGTGGGCTTGACGGGGGTTGATGGACGTCGGGCTGGCGCGTCAATGAGATTTGACGGTAGCGCGCTGTCTTGTCACTTTCTTTCCGTTTTCCTGTTTGTTATTCGCTCTGTATCTCTGCAGTCGAATCTCGCGCAGTTTTTTTTGCAGAAAATCCGTTGCACACCTCACGTTATCAGAAGGAAAGAGCTCTCTCAAGCTGCACATACCTCAGTTCTATCAAATCCGTCGTACTCCAACTCAGGGTATCCCAGGAACATACAGTCCAGTTCTTCCGTTTTCGAAGATCCGAGGACCGTACCCGTGAAAAAGAGGAGCAGCAACAGTTTGAGCTGCGCCATTTCTGAATGGAAGAGTAAATATTGTACGCAAAGGTATCCAAGCAGAATCGCGACGATGATCTCACCATCATCACTAACCGAGCAATCAAATCTTGAGCACGCCGAACACTCAGAGATAAAGACAAAGCGGAGCATTTGAAACATAATACAGCACAGAGGCGGATAAATGCAGACTCGGAGGGCCGACCGTCAGGGCCGCGGGTCGCCGCATCAACATCCACAACCAGTTGTTATAAGATATTGGACCAGCGCCGGCAATCTGTTTATCTTCAGTTTAAACTTCTCTGTATTAAGCAGACATCTTTATCCCGCTCCCGACTATGAGGCAGCAAAAAATCAACAGTGTGCAGGGGAAGAAAAAATAATTGTACGCGCCGAGAGGAATCGTCGAATGAGTGGGTAGTCCTCGGATGTTGAACCCCGAGGGTGTGGGTGCGGAGAGGAGGATGTTCTGCCATTCTCTCGTATCACATAAAATGAGGAAGGAACAGATTTTCGACGGAGTTCTCACGACGGAATCTGCACACACTCTCCTACGATGCTCGTTGATAGAGAGGCCACTCCGGGGTTTTAACGATATCAGCTGCCTGTGGAATATATAACACCGAGAAAGAAGCAACACTAATAAACATTGAAGAGAACTTTTTTCTCTTCTTGTTTTCGTATTCAAACAGTTGACGAAAGGACTTCACGATATTGTCCCCGATCAAAAGCTCAAACGGAACACTGAATTCCTGCTCAATCGGTTTTTGATGCCATCTTTCTCATTTTTGTAAAGGAAGCGGTATCACCAGCGGTTGCTCTTGCAATTCTTCAATTAAAACTCTTCAGGTCGATGAGCAAATAATCGTCCTGTTTAAGACAGACGTTTCCTTGTTCGCACGATTGTAACATTTTTTGTGCGTTCATTCAGCTGTGCCTACAACAAACAAACAACGGAAACGGACGATTTTTGATCTAACGCACAGTTACAGTTTTAAAGAGAACCCGCTGTTATGTTGTTCTGTCGTCGATGAACGAAGTTTATGGGCGACGGGTTTCGGAGACTCCTCGAGACCGAACTCAACGAACTTGTTGCCGCTCTGACAATTAAACGCGTCTACTTCGTGGAACAAGCAAAGTCACAATCGTAAAATGGTCTGAAACAAAGAATCCACAAAATTATCGTGCGTGACAATGGACAAAAACAACAGTCGTTCATTCGACTGTTCATTCATTTCCCGCTTTTGATGCTTCTCCGGCGCAATCTATTCGCCTTTTTCCATTAACTTGAATCGTTTCGCTTCCGCCTCAGCACACAGAATTTGTATCGCTGGATTAGTACTAGTGAAAGTTTAGTTTCTGAAGTTCCTTTTTCATTCTGCATCGTTACGGAAACAATAATTAATCACGTTCCTGCTGCAACGGTTTCGAATTCTCGTTGTAGGCGTTGTTAAACGTCTAATCAGCAAAGCGCAAGTTTCACGTTAATGGATTGCCTAGGGGGATTTATGAAATGTGCACGTTACTGTGATGACCGTTACATCCTCTCTGTTTCTTTAGGCTAAAAACACTTTTCCGGACATTACCTCTGGCGTTCTGTAAATCACGACTGTGTGAACTTCAAATTTTCAGCTTAGTTGGTCATTGAGGACAACCGGACTGGAATAGCGCGCAAGAGCGCATCTGACGCTAGGAAAGGTGTTTCATCAAATGAGCAAACCGCATTGTCCCGTGCATGCATCTCGCGCTTCGAGCGCTTTTTGTTGCGCATCTGCAGGAATTTTCGCTGGTGCTGTTGGCGCGCAAATGAAATCCGCGATCCGTAATAGGTGCTGACGTCATGTGCGAAAGATGACTGTCGCCATCGCCCTCTTGTCAATGATCTCGGACTTCAGCAACCGTATGACTCATAAGATGCATCAATCGAACGTACTCCTTCACGCTCCGCAAAGAGACCAATCCCCGCCCTCCTTCCATGACCATCACTCTTTGAGCTACTTTGCTTTAGTGACGCATCGAAAAGGAGGAGACAGAGATCGTAATACTTGAGTAGCCACCCACACCGGTTCATTTAAGAGCTCTGATGTCACTTCCTATTCGCTATTCCAAATCAAGGATTCGTGATTTCCTTTGTGCCTCGTTTTTTCGTGGTGACCACCGCGTCTTCACCGGAAGTGAAGAAAAACTGTCGTTGACCAAGCTCCAGATTTCAGTTTTCTTCATTTTGGATGCGAATTTGAATGAAATTTCATTTTCTCATATTCACTTTTCTTGCTCTTTTGCTGCTTTCGACTTCAGCATCTCCGTTTCGTCATAGAAACAGCAGAAGGTTGGTGGATTGTAGTGTGGATTACGGTAGTTTAACGACTCAATTAGGTCGAAAGTGCGGTTGATGGTCCGCAAAGGAAGTCGACTCGAACATCTCCACAAAAAGACGCTAAACGACTGGAGAAAAGCTTACTTCTTCCATGATAGACGGTAGACTCGTGTACACATATGCGCCTGTGCAACTTGAACTTTTTAGAAGAAGCGAGCTGGCTCTGGACGATATATTATCGCAAATGGATTCTTTCGTGAGGCCTCGATTTGGATGATTTCATCTGAAGTATTATTATTTTGCCTGTAAATATTGGTGCATCTTCACTTTTCATCATAATGGACCTTTTCACTTCTAATTGCAACGCAAACAAGCTCTTATCTTGACCATGCCAGCTTTAAACTGCTTTTTGTAAGTAATCTTGCCGCTTTATCATGTCGCCCGACAACGCATTTCCATATAATTACTGCCACAATAATAAATTTCATTATGAATTGAACGAATATTGTTTCCGGGCTGGGTTTAGGCTGCAAGGTGTTTCATAATAGTGAGAACCGTTGATAAAAACTGGTTCTGTGCGGACGACAAAGATCTTTTCAAGGTGTTCGCGCATTGTGCTTCAAATGTTTGACTTTCATTAGTCATCGCGACTAAGTGAGCAGAAACCCAATACGTTTCTTTGAAGGGAACGGTCGTGTCCGAATCGAAGACGGAAGATCTTTGACCGGTTGTCATTTGCCGCAGTTTTTAGGAACTTCTCACTATCTACGCCGGGATCGCATCAATCAAAACAAATTGCATGTAATTCTGCGTACGTTAACTGGAAAATCGTAACTAAAATAATTGTTGACACTTCCGTTTGCCTAAAATTATGAACGGAATGTACAGTCTGGGTGATTAAGTCGTTCGTCGGCGGTTATCCGCGGATCTCCGAACCGCCGCGCGAGTGTGGCGCCGATCCCAATCGTCTGTATCGTTATGACCGACGGGAGTTTGTGATATTTTCGCGCGGTGTTAAGAAACGCATGCGGGATGTTGTCATCAGGGAGACATGGACGGCCATGACCTTAGGGTGGCACTGTGCGACCGACAGAGAAACGTCGATTGTTGATTATTGAGAGCAGCCGTTAGTTCTCATCCGCGCCATGTCTTTCTCCAAGGTACGGTAAACTAATTAACTAATGACCACTTTAATCAATTTAAACTAGAATATTATTAATTTTCTTTATTATTCACGTTGTGCTTTTTGTGCAGAATGACTTGGTTTGGATGGATTCCGGCAGTGGGTACGCAACACCGGCTGTCGTAGTCGAAACGGATCCGCTGGTTGTATACAACGAATTGACAGTACGTCGATGACCTTTCGAGAATGAAATAATTAACCACGCGAATTCTAGAATTGCAATTTTACAATCAAGAACTCCACGCGATTGACTCCCCGGAGTCAAATTGACCGCATGTGTGGGAATCTCTGCGACATCGGGTGAGAAACAATACGATTCAAAGTAATCCAACAAGTTTTTAGCGATGAGACAACGGAATCTATCCTAGACGTTCTGTACACTCGATTCGAAAACAATCGCTATTACGTAAGCATAGAACAAATTACTGTTGGAGCGTCAAAGGAATATTTCAGACTTTCAATGGTCCTGTCTTACTGTCGGTCAATCCAAATGAAAACTTAAGCATCTATGATACTTCTGTCATGAAACAGTACAAGACAAAAGATCTCAGTGCTCTGCCCTGGTTTGTATTTTCCTATTAGATAGAAACTGAATTCGGAACTTTTAGTCACCCGTTCGCAGTTGCACAACAGGCGTTTCGTAATGTGAAAAACGGTTCTTCTCATGAGTTCATAGTCTTCTCGTAAGTGCAATTGTTACTATGCATCTTCATTCAATTATGCTCTTAGTGGTGAGTCGGGTTCCGGGAAGTCAACGAATGCACTTCATGTTATGAAGTACCTCTCTTACATGTCGTCCCGCATCGACGTTGAAAATGTAGGATCCGACATGATTTCATGTGTTTTCATTCTGAGGGGATTTTCAGATTGAAGACGTCTACAACATCCTTTCTGCTTTCGGCAAAGCAAAAACGCAGAAGAACGAGAACGCTTCTCGCACGGGGCTTTGCGTCGATTTTCTGTTCGGCAGGTAAGTGACAGAGAGAGTCTAACTTATACACATTGTGGGCTATTTTCAGCGGAGATGGCGCTGAAGGTCTTAAGGTCCGTCAAGTTCTGCCGATTGATTTGTTCCGCCTGGTTGAGCAGAAGTTGGGAGAACGGAACTACAACATCTTCTACCAGATGTGCGCAGGAATGTGTCAATCTGAGAAAGCGAAGTACGGTATCAAGACGTCCAACAAGTTCTTCTACTTGAATCAAGTGAGCTTTCGTTAGCACTGTAAGCGACAATTGTTGTTGAACTTTAGGGAAAATGCGGCTCAAACGATGAAGAGGAAACCGAGAAATTCCGTCATTTGAAGAAAGCATTGCAGAATATAAAGTTCTCGACGGATCAACAGGAAATGATTTTTGCTCTCCTCTCAGCTATACTGCATATTGGAAATTTGTATTTCGTTTCTCTCAAGGTACGTCTGATCTGAGAATCAGTTCTGGTTTGATTTTACACGTTTAGTGTGTCAACGGAGACGAAGTTGCGGATGTTGGAAACGAAGCTGAGCTGAAGTGGGTAGCTCTTCTACTTGACCTGACTGTGGAGCAAAGCAAGAATATGTTTCTGAAGAAAAAGGTATTTTTAGAATTTCAATTGGAAAGATGAACATGAAACATGAATTCCAGGATCGCGTGACTAACCAGCTCGTTTCGTTAACCGTTGAACAAGCGCTTGACATACGGTAGGATCACCCAATCTCATTTGTTTCATAAAGTCGTTTCTAGAGATGCGATTTCACAAGCGATTTATGAAAAACTATTCGCGTGGATTCTTCTTCAAATCTCAAAGAGATTCGAGTCGGATGGCAACAGAACGATTTCTGTTTTTGACTGCTACGGCTTTGAGGTAACTCTTTTTTTGATTATCTTGTACAAACTTATGTTAAGCGTTTCAACAAAAATGGCTTTGAAGAGTTTTGTATCAATGCTGCTAATGAACGTCTCGAAAGTGGTTACATCACTTGGCTCTTCAAATCTGATGCGTCTCTGATTGAAAGCGAAGGAGTTTCCGCTGGCTACACTTTGAGTTCGCAATTCGATAACATCGACGTTCTAACGTGTTTGGCAAAGAAGCCCACTGGAATCATCCCACTGCTCTCCAATGAATGCAAATTTCCTAAGGTTTGAATTGCTTCAATGTGTCCTATTCCACGACCGATTTATCAGACGTCAGATACCACTTTCTTACAAAGTTGCAACGTGAATCTGCTCGATAAGCCGTGCTACAACAAAGCTAGATCAAAGGAACGTCTCGAATTTGGGTTGACGCATCATGCCGGAACAACATGGTACCACCTGGAAAATTTCATAAAGAAGAACCAGCGTTTTGTCTCTCTATTAGCGCTACAAAACCTTAGTCTCTCGCAAAATACGGTACGTGTTTGCGCACGAGCTAATATTAAACACTGTTTAGTTCATTGCTGGTTTGTTCTACTTGGACAGCGATGTCGCCGAGAAAACGATCTACCTGGCTGATCAGTTCTACGACAGCGCTATGGAAATGTCCAAAACGCTTGTGAAGTAAGTCGCATGCCTCTCTTTTGTAGCTTGGTGTTTTCCAGAAACAACTGCCAATTTGTTCGATGCATGCGGTCCAACAATCATTCCTTGATCGGAAAATTCGATCATCAAACTGTGGCACGACAACTGAACGCTCTGTTAGTCTCAGAAACAGCGAAGAGCGTGAAGAAAAGCTTTCCGAAAAAGATTCCATTGTCGGATTTCGCAAACAAGTAGGGTGACAGACACAAATTAAACATTATGATTTTGTTTAGATTTCGCTGCATTCTGCCTTTTGAAGCTGTGCGGAATGTGAAGGAAGACGCCGTTGTTCGCGACATTCTCGATGCCCAGGGAGTGAAGTTCGCGCACGACTTTCAAATAGGCTAGTTTCTTTAATTCGGCAACTAAACTACTATGTTCATATTTGCAGGACGAACATTCGTCTTTCTGCGTCAAGCGATGTTTGAGCATTTGGAAAAGACGCAGAATATCATCGCTAACCGTGCCGCTGTGGTTATTCAAGCGAACCTACGCGCCTACATTTCGAAGCTCAGTTATCAACGCAAGAAGCTAGCGATTACTGTACTGCAAGCTGGTGTGCGAGGATGGAAGACTAGGTATATAATTCCAATGACTTTTCTTTTTGAATCAATGTTTTGTTCAGAAAGACAATCGCAGATATCCGGAAAGTTCATCTTGAGCGAATTCAGAAGGAAGCGAAATCATCGACCCTGCCTGCAACCATGACCGCGCAACCAAGTTCTGCTACTGTAGGATTGGTTTTCACTCGCGCACTTTCGAATCAAACGTTTAGACGAATCTGAAAACAACAATGCCTAACAAAGAGAAAGAGAACTCTTCATGGTCGACTAAAATGATTGGTACATATGTTCCTCAGCATTTGACGCCAAAAATGCCGAACATTGACTTGCAAACGATTGAGGAATTCGCAAAAGAGAACTTTAAGGTAACGCAAAGCGGATCACCTAAAATCAGTGCTTTCTCAGAATCACCTTCTTGAAACACGTCGAGAGCCCATATTTACTCCATTTCTGCTGAAAGAATCTAACGAAAGTGCAGAAAAATCCCTCCGAATTTTCAAGTTGATTCTGAAGTACACGATCGGCGAAGGTCAGCCACAGAATGTTCTTCACGAACTTTCATCGCGCATAATTCAAGCCGTAAGATCATCTTATCCAACAAGAAAACCAGCTAAGCATTCAGGGAATCGACGACCCGAATCAGCGAGATGAAATTTTTGTTCAAATATGCAATCAAACGTACAAATGCAGGGAAAAACACGTTGCAAACAGAGCGTGGCGTCTAATGTTGATGGCTGTTAACAGCTTTCCTCCGAGCATCCACATCTTGGCCATGATTCTCGAGTACGGTTCATTATTTTTTGGCCTGTATAGAATCATTGTTCAGCTACTTTCAATCGCAACCGAAGCAGCTAAGTTCTCTGCTTCTTGGAGGTCTCCTCAATCGCATTCGCAGCATTCACATTGGATCGAATCGGCGGTTTGCGCCGAGCAGATTGGAGGATGTAAGGAATATGCGCTAGTGGATATCTATGATAAACATTGCTTAAGTCCGCGGCTTCGAAGTCTCTCACGCCTGTGGTGAGTGTAACCTTTGCCGATGGTGTTTCTTTCAACGTGCAAGTGGACTCCTGGGAAACCGTTGACGAATTGGTAAAAAGATCACTTAAAGAAAGGTTTGCGAATGCGTTCTAGAAACGAATGAACATTTGCCTAATTCAGAGGACTATGTGACCAGGAAGGATGGTCTCTTTCCATGCAGTGCGACGACCGACTTCTCTACGCCGATAGTGATTGCTTCTTATTCGATGCGATCAAACATTTGGAATCAAAACAAGCTGATCCCTTTAGCTTCTACACTATTCAAACACCGTTTGCGAGAAAAGAGGAGGACAACGCTCAATACGCGTCATCATCTGTTGGACGTTGCCATCGGGACGCTAGTAAGTATATTTGTGCGTTTAAATCGCTCATCGCTCTGTATGGTTCTTTCAGAGGCTCCTTCAACATTCAACGACGGTCGTATTCAAAGCCGAAATGGAACGTTGAATCGAGCAACTCCAGGTCGATGCTACGCTCCATCACAAAGCAACTGCTCAACGATGACGAATCGAATTAGAAACGCGAAAATTCCTTCCCGAAACAGCGACGTCGACAAGTTTTTCGACGAAGTATTCGATCAGGTCTGTGATTGAGGGCATGTCGACATTAAAGGGTCACTTATGTTATAGATACTGACGCCAAGCGAGTATTCTGATATGTCGCCTGCTATGCTAGCGTCTACCATAAAGGGAGGACCAAATGGAGAAGGAGCCAGTAGGGTTGACATCAACGATTATCCCGCCAATCGCACCATCGACAGCTCTTACATGCCTTCTGGATCTTATGTTCCGTATCAACCCGTAGTAATGCTACCCGCAGACTGTAAGCGTGTGCTCTTCCGTTTCTGTTTTGCTATTTACAGAATTAGTCCGTATGTACATGACTTCTTCTCACTCGTTGGCAGCCGTTCAAGACGACGGCCGTAGCTCACGTTTGACTGCGATCTCCGGATTTGTGCCTGCCGTCGTTCAACCGGTTGTTCCGCAAAATATGGTTTGTCAGTGAAACTTGAAAGTTTCTACGTTATTTCCTAGGTTGTTTGCTTGCCACCTGAAGGACACAGCTCTCCGCGAACACTGTATCGGTATGCATCACTGTCGTTACTATATTGAACTCGCGTTTAGACCACTTCCCATGCTGGAGCCAGGTACGTACTACACACCTCAGTCGAACTTTCAAGATTCAACGCTGAACGAGGTAAGATGTCTTCTGATGTTTTTTTAAAGCTGATATTGTGATCTGCAGTCCCTGGATGAGTCTAAACAATCGGTCACCATGAAAATTGTAGGTTTTAAGGTTCACTCACATTCAGTGCATTATGTATTACAGAATTCCCAGCGTCATTTCACCACTTCGCCGACCAACACTGTAGAGAACTCGAGAGTAGGTCAGATATGTCCAACATCACCGAAGGCCAGATATGTCGGAATCGGAGCACCTCAGGATACCAGTGAGGAATCATTCCAAAATTCTCTTTCGAACATCAAATCGCAAAACCCTGAAAATCTTGTTCACCGAATGCCAAAGTCGAACTTCGGCGTAGCGAATGACAATTATGCCCAGCGCTCTGCCGCACGCTTCGTCCGTCCGAATAACTTGGAAACAAATTGCTCACTGTATGCAGGACAGAGTAACGGCGAAGGCCACGAACATGTCGACATGACTGTGAGCCATACAAGTACGAATTCTCCAATGTGTACAATTGTCCTTTAGGAAAGCCCCTATCAAGCGCAGAATGTTAATAATTCCTTCAGTGCTTCTCAGCACTTTGAGAATAACACGACTTACGGCTCGGCTGACACACCTAGAGGGACCCGTAAACAAGTGAGATTGTTCCGCATGCCACGGCAGTTGTACTCGAATGGAGCTGAGATGGGACAGGAGGAACAAGCACAGACAGACCGTGGTGAGACGAGGACAACAAATGGAAACTACGATGATCAGTGGAACAATGACCAAAGTGGTCACAGACCATTATACACCACGTATTCCACAGTGAAATCAATGAACAATGCAATGGAAGAGTTGGCGAAGAAGCTCAAGAGTCCAACAATTCCGGATTCGCTTTCTCCTGCTGTTGGCTTACAGAATCCGCTAGTTCACATTGCAGTTCGCAAAGACGTGAGTTGAGCGATCGCTTAACGATATATTTCAAATTTGTAGATTTTTATGCCGAATGAGCAAGTGGAAGCGGAATCAGACGCCAATCTGATATTTGCACAGATAATTGACGACTGCAAAACGCACAATATCATGAAACTCAGAAAGCACGAACGCGACATTATTGTGCATATTTTAAGTAAGTTTAGCGGTCGCAACATTAACTGAATTCAGTTTAGCAACAAGCGGCATTCCCCCTGACATGTTGGAGAATCCGAAGGAAGTTCCCATAGACGTTAAGATAAGTATTATTCAAGCAGCGCGTTCGTGGCCTGTCTACTTCGGTCGATTATTCGAAGTGAACGAAGAGCGTTACGGTGGAAGTGTTCCTCGTGTTCTCTGCGTCGGTGAGACCGGAGTTCGTATTCTTGTCGCTGACATGGCTAACAGAATTGAACCATTGAGAGTTCAAGATCACTTCGAGTATGTCTTGCTATATAGTGGTTCCTTTCTTTTAGTCTTCAGTTTTAGATATATTGATTTGGAACATATTCACGCCGATACAGAGAAGGAATTGCTTCGTCTGCACACTAAACAAGACCTTGCTGTTGATCTACGTACTTCATGCGCCGCAAGCATCAAAAAGCTGATCGATCGTTTCATGTGTGGCGAGACGAAGACCAAGTACTTTGTGCGTTCAACAACCGACTACGTGACGACCGAACCAGGGTTCCTCAACTTCAAGAAAGGCGATTTGATTCAGATCACACGTGACATAAATAGTAATCCAGCTGAGAAATGGCTGAAAGGACGAATTGGAAACGAGTACGGTCAGGTGTCGTCGGACTACGTTGAACCGAGCGATACGGTATACTCCTTTCACTATGAGAGTGCAATAATGTAGATTTAAAGACATACTACGGCTACAGCGACAGAAACATGCCCATGGCAACGGAGACCGCGTACTCTATATACTCCGGAGATACGTCGGCGAATCCTCGTGAACCCGGAAAGCACACGATGATGGAGTTTGCTATGATGTACTTCCGACGGCCTAAAAACGTTGTGGGTTCAGATGCGTTGACCCTTGGAAGGAAAAGTACGTTATTGCCTCTTTGCAAAGAAACCGTTTTCTTGTTTCAGAGAAGGAGTGGACATGGAAAGACATCGCTGATAAAGTGAAGTACTCGGATCAGCCAATCAGTCATTCTCTTTTGAAAATCGAAAGTGCGCAGGCCGACAAAATGGCACAAGAAGCCTTTGTTTGTTCGTCGATATTGGAAATTCAGTAGATCAACACACCTTTTCAGGCATTATGCGCTTCATGGGCGACATGAATCTGAAGAAGAATCAGACCTATACAGATTGTCTCTACGAGTTGCTCAACGTTTGTCACGAGTATCGTCCGTTGAGAGACGAAGTTTATTCGCAAATTATCAAGCAAACAACAAATAACAGAAGCGCAAAAGTGGACAACGTATTGAGAGGATGGCGACTCTTTTCACTGCTCACGGCCTACTTTGACTGTTCCGAAATAATGCGCCCGTATTTGCACAAATACCTCAGTGACGCTGCTCACGACGATAGACGTCCATACCACGGTAGTTCTCACCATTCGGCTAATGTAGTAGCATTTTCTGTTCAGGTATCGCAAACGTCTGTCTTGAAAACATTATCAAAACCTTCAAATACGGCGGCCGAAAGTTTCTTTTGAACGCCATGGAAGTCGAATCAATTACGGTAAATGAATTGCCTAAACATAGACTAACTTTAATCATTTAGATGGGCAAGGCTATGCAGAAACAAGTGTACCGTCTTCCTGGTGGCCATCAAAAGCTGTTGGAGACCACTTCGGTCACCGTGGCGGAAGAAATCATTCAGGAGTTGTGCACTGAAATGAATATTCTCAGTGTGCAAGAGCAACAAGAGTTCTGTTTGAGCTGCATCGCTGGTCGAGGTAGTCGAGGAGGCAGTCTTCGCATCGTTTAAATGCATTGTTCAGAAAACACGATGAAGCTGCTTTCCAATGACGAGTATATAATGGACGTGATCACCGAATTGGAGCAGAGCAATGAGGAATATTTCCTTATGCTGAAGAGAACTGTTTGGATTCACCCACTTCGACTTGACAATCAACTGTACATCGACATGCTTTTCTTCCAGGTGCCAGTTACCCACTAGTTGCATGCCTCAATATTGCCTTCAGATCGTTCCTGAGTACCTCTCCGGAAATCTTAACAGCTTCGGTGATAATAAGATTACCGCCGCAATTTTGGTTTGTTGTGTTGTGTTTTGTTGCATTGAATCTGGCACTTTAGAACGACGTCCTCGAGCTCGCAGGATGTCTTTATCTCTCGGACAACTTTGCACGAAATGGACAACTTAACCAGTAAGTGAAATAAACGTTGGAGGCGCCATTCATTGGTTTTTATTTAGATCACAACTCGGCGGACTCGTTCCACCCAAGCTGCTGCGTGCTCACAACATGAATGGCGACCAGTGGCTCAAAAGAATCTTGAGTGCAGTCGCGGAGATGGGAGACATCGGTCCGCTGGAGGCCAAAGCCCAATTCCTGAGTCAGTTCTCTGTTTTGAACCTAAATACCAGAACAAAGATTTCAGGCGTGCTTGAGAAATGGCCAATGTTTGGATCAGCGTTTTTCTATGTGAGGCAGCTGTTTGAGAATCAGCACAGTTGCGACTTGCTACTGTCCATAAACAAACGCGGAATCCGATTGAGTGATTTTTCCACTCAGAGCCATGCAGCTCACATTCCATTCGAACAGGTTAAGAGCACATATCCTTTCATCTCTGAAATCATGCATGCTTCAGATCAAATCAACGGACAAAGTGATCCATGATAGGCAGCATTGTTTGGAAATCACAGTCGGTGACGAGAATCAGGCGCAAACAATCACGCTAGAAACTGAATCGGTAGGTCGTCGGCATGGAAGAGGCGTGTGAAAAACAACATTTCAGGGCGGAGAGATATCGAGACTCATTGGACAATATTTATTCATTGGAGATGAATACCGCGGCACTGTAATACAAACGCCATAGTTGAAGTTCGTGATGCCAGATTTTACTTTTTATGTTTACGATGACTTATTTACATAATAAATGCAAACTTCTCTAAAAGCCGGGACAAGTGGACGCAGGCAGGGAGGACCATCAGTAAAGCGAGAGAGGTTCGCGCAAAAATTCTCAGCGATAATCTTCTTGTAAGCGGCTTAAACTCGCTCAGTTTTGCTGCCGTTAAGAAAGCGATCGATACTTTCTTTGCGAACCTTTCTGTTACTAACGGTTTAGGACATTTGGACGAATCCGTCTGGCCTCTTCAGCCAAATTGTCTAAGCGCTGTTGGGTTGTTTATTCAAAATAGTAAACAACGCTGCGTGAAAATACGTGCAAAACGGTCATAACCACGGAAACAATTATTGTAAATGACTAATTTGCGAGTCGAAAGCCCTCAGCAGTGATCTACTCAATTTATTTGCTTTTATCGCGTCAAGTCTATCTTCGCCGACGTGTGTTTTTCTTTTCCACTGTCTGTTTGCTCCCTTCCCTGTATCCTAACTACCCAAGCATCTTCTCATCTCGACTTTACTAACCGAGTGTCCTCAAAATCCGTTATAGAATGAATGTGGATTTGGACGAAAGCAAACCGCTGTCCGGGTCGGAATACCGCGAGAAAAGCTCGCGCTTCTTTCGAAATCGTCTCGGATCACGGCGAATTCGCAATCGCCTAGTGCAGAAATATGGGCTTTGCAACATTTCGTTGGTAAACGTTCCAAAGCAACGGAGAAAATACTTCAGGTAGATAAGAAGGTCCTTAATCCAACAAACACTTTCAATTAAGCGACATATTCACAACAGTGATAGAAGTGAAGTGGCGATGGTGTTTGCTCTTCTTTTCCATGTCCTTTATCTCTTCGTGGACGTTCTTCACCGCTATTTACTACGTGCTGGTCGTTTCTCATGGCGATTTAGAGCATGCTTCCGACTCCAATTGGGTGCCTTGCATCCAAAATGGCGGTTCTCTCACAAATATTTTCCTCTTTGCGTTCACGACTCAAACAACAATAGGTAACAAGCGGCTACAATCACTAATCTCATTGAGCGTCATTTAGGTTATGGATTTAGGTAAGATTCCTCTCCATGCAGCTAAATGAATGGTTTCTTGGCAGATATCCCACCGACGAATGTCCTCTTGTTATCGTCACAATGTGCGTTCAATTCATGGTCGGTGTGATGTGCCAAACACTTATGGCGGGCGTTATTTTTGCCAAATTAGCCAGACCTATCAAAAGGGCCGCTACCATTCTTTTCAGCAAAAATGCGGTGATATGCATGCGAGATGGGAAATTGTGTGTGCTCTTTCGCGTTGGCGACATGCGGAAGAGTTCGCTCGCCGAAGCGCATGTGCGTCTACAGGTGAGTCTGCATTGTTAGTCACTTTCAGCGACCGGTAGAACTCTCTCTAGATGATCAAAAAATGCGTGACGTTCGAGGGAGAATTGTTGCCGTTTCACCAATTTGATATGAATGTTGGTTACGACAGCGGGTTGGACCGAGTTTTTGTAATGTGGCCAATAACGATCTGCCATGAGATCGATGAAGAGAGCCCCTTGTATGAAGTCAGTCGAGACGCTCTTCTCACCGCAAGATTTGAAATCATCGCAATTCTGGAAGGCGTAGTGGAAAGCGTTGGATCCACCACGCAAGCGAGGACAAGTTATTTGCCGAATGAGATTCTCTGGGGCAAAAGGTTGCAGTTCTGTTCAATGGTCTTTTCATGAGGTGAATGCTTCAGATTCGAGAAACTAGTGACTTATCAACGGGAAAATGGCGAATACAGAATCGACTTCGGAAAATTCCACAACGTTTATGATGTTGAGACTCCATCTTGTTCAGCAAAAGAGCTCGATGAATTGAGGGTGAGTACTGAATCACCTTACAGCAATTTTCAATGGAGGAGAATTACAGGCGGCCGGTTTGTGTCCTGAACGTAAATTGAAATTCGATGACAGCAGTATAGAAAATTCCGTGTTTGTAAATGAAGATCTTCCAATCACAGTGACCGTTCCCGAACGCTCACAGCGGTGCCACATTGAATTCGATGACGATGACGAAGATCTGCGGGCTGTCGAAGGTGTTCCGAACGATCTTGAAATGGTAAAAGTCTTGTTTGCATGGCTCGTCCACTCAAGTGTGATCAGATTGAGATGAAACGGCGTAACGCTAAACTGTCCGCTACAGGAACTGCATCTCTTCTGCGCCACAAGCAATCAGTTCAAGTTCGAAGAGGTCCCGACCTATTCTGATTATGCGCTCTTCTGTTGTTATGTCATCGTGGGAAAGAAATAGAAGAGACCGACAGTGGCTTGTGCGAACACTAATTAATTAATTCATCCACAAGTAATCCACGTTGATCCAGCGGATACATTTTGTGTTATCCAAATGTCATTGCGGGCCGCAGGCCATTTAAATGGGAACAATTCTGAAATGATCTCATTGTGGCATTCGTTCGACATACGGTAACTTGTCGCTTTACGGTTTTTCTCTTTTTTTCTCAAAGCGATGAATCGACTCCCGTATCATTTCAATTGTCACACAATGCGTGTGACATTTGATGCTTGTTTTCATTGTGTTCTCACGAGTGGTCGTGTTTCTTTGATTAATTGTTATACGGTCAGAGCGTCATGTCTGATGGCAAAATTGCGGAGTTTCAGTTATAAAGTGTGGTTTTAGAACGCGATGAATGCGTCCATACTCGTTCTGCTGAACATACTCTTGCTGGTCATGGCGCACGCTTACGAAGTTCTCGACCGTAAGTAAACCAATTGATAACTCGAACTAAAACTACACCTCAGAAGCGGAAAACGGTGATTCCGGCCAGAACGCGGCTCCTGGAGATCTGCGCGACATGTTTGCTGAAAACGACTTCAGAGAAGTGGAGATGGCGAAACGAATCCCCGATTCGATTAACGGGCATATGCTGAAGCAACCGCTACTGAGGTTTGATCTTCTTTGGAGAAAATTCTCTGGAAAGAAGCGTTTCGGCAAGTGACGAACGGTCTCTGTTCGCAATGTATCTATCTATGGCCTACAATGAAATAACAATGTTTTCTTTATTTGTTGTTGTTTCTACTTAGGAGAGTGAAATGAGATTGAGATAATCAGTGTCGGGCGCATTTTCACTTACTTATAAGAACATCCACAGAGAGCATTAACAAAAACGATAAACGGAAGTGCGCTCGGCGCGAATCCGATTCCCTCTAAAAACTACTTTTCATAAATTGATTTTGAATCACTAAAAGCGTGCTCTTATGCCTTTAGACAGCGAAGACACGATATGCCACATTATACATCGCATGTTTATACGACAATCCTCTTTTTCACTGAAAAGGAAGTTGTTCCGTTGATTTTCGTATTAACAATTCATCGTTTCTATGGCACAGAACGCACAAACTCTCTTCTAGCACTTCTCCACATCGCATCTCTGCGTAATTGTTGCGGAAGAGACAAAAGTGACAAAACAATAAAAGTAGTCGCCTGGGAAGCCATTAGATCCGATTCGCAGATCTCCTTGTTTTCATAACTTCGGCTGTCTCCAAATGTGGGCATTCATTGAAATCTAATTGCTTTCAGCAGCTTGCTTTCCCCAGATCGCGTCGATAGGGATTATGTGTTCGCGACCACAGCAGACGGCGACAAACGTGGTCAGCCAGGTTTGTTTGCTATGTTTGAACTGATCGCAATTATTTATGGATATACCCTAAGGCATTTTCGTTGCACTCAATTATAACTTTATGCAATTAATTATGGAGCTACTTGGAGTATTCGATCGATCGTTCGCCTCAATCCTTCATTACCTTTCATTCCTTCCTTCTTGGCTTCACTCTCCGAGCACTCTTTTACTTCTCCGAACTGTCCGTGGCTGCGTTGAAGGTAGGATTGTATCGCGTTGTTGCGTTGAAACGAGTGGCTATGCATCCCGCTCACTCCATGCGCGAACAATGCGATTCATTGAGGAGGAAAATAGTCGCAATAATGATAATAAGTTAGGTCCACTCTGCATTAGTCGTCCACGATTTCGCTTTCTTATTCCATTCTCTCGAGTAGAATACAAAATGAGATAGATATGAATACGAAAAATTAAATTCGATATCGCATCGGTCGGATTTCGCGCGGCGTCGCGCTAAGGAGCTTCCCTACCTGGTCATCTTATTTTCGCCAAATCTTTCCCTTCTCGCCGACAACCACGACTTCTTCACTCCAAGTGCTTCCAACGACGTCGCAAAGTGGGTTTTATTGCTTTACCAGGCTTTATGACGTGATTCACACCTAATTCAAATAACAAATTGATTGTTCGAAAGTGTCGTTTGACAAATTTGTAAGTAGCTTGTGCATGAGGAGCGGAAAATACTCACTTTCTGGCGTTAACACTTTGTTACCATCGCAATTCGCTATTCTATAAATAAATTGAGTGCTCTTTCGTCGCGTGCGCTACATTTGGTCTAACAAACCAAATGGTGAATTCTGGCTGCCTTCGCTTTGAAACCGTGTTTATGTTTGGAAGGGTTTATTGCTTGTGTTCCCTCAAATGACGGAGCGTTTCATCACGTAGGTACATCTCGCAAGCTCCTTGGAATTAATTTCATTCTCATAATTGCGATTTGGTTTTAACATTCGCGGGAGTGCGTCTTTGCGTCTTGTCGTGCGTACATCGCGGAATCGACGGCATTTGGTTGAGATGTTGCATTGCTAATGAAGAGGATACCTTGACTGTCACGTGAGATGACGAAGTAAGCCTTCCGTATGCCGCCATCGATCAAGAACACCTTGAGGGAAAGAAGGCAGGATTACGGACTGAGAGATCGCATGTAAGGGCGACAACAATTCTATTCAGCTCGCGCCAACGAACAATCTTCGAAACTAATTCGAAGTGCAAACGCTGACTGTGTCATGTCGCCTATGGTAGCTCGGAGAGTCACGCACTCTACAACCTGAGTCGTGTCCTTTCAGTTTTATTTCGATGAATGAGTTTTATTGTCACTGATGAGAGAACCTCCGAGTGCATCTTCGGGCGTTATTAATTGATGCGTTCATGTAGACGGAGAGACTTTTGCCGATTTCCTCCGTCATAAGAGCTGTTAAATAAATAGGTAGCCTCCTCGATTCCTTGGTGCGTCTTCTTCGGCGACACGCTCAATAGAGTTAATTACTTCGTTTTGAAAGAGTTCTCTTAGTGGCTGCTTCAAACCTTTCCTTTAATTGTTGTTTCTTTGCCCGTGGACTATTATTACTCCATTCTACGATCATTCCTCGTTTTCAGTTATCTCGGCGCACGCTGATCTTGTTTCTTTCACTTTTTTTCGTTTCCAAAAATGCGGAAAGGAAGAAAGACTTCGGAACCGGTGAGTCGATGAATGATTTACGTCAGAGCCGAGGGTTGGGTGCTGCCACAGGTACTCGATTTGGTCTATGAGCGCTTAGCAACTGGCAAAGCAGTAACAAGATAACGGCTTCCGTACAAATGCATGTGTATATCGTTAGAATGTAAGCGAGAGAGCCTAAGCGGTGAGAAAATTTTATGCGAAAATATTTGCCTCTAATTCACACGCTGGTTTCTCACGTCGATCTCATTCTTCCTCGCTTGCACAATTTCAAACTTTCGTTAAATCCTATGTCCTGTTATCAGCCTTTAGTTGCTATCTTTCTCAGTTGTAAGGCTAACGTGGACGCTTACAGGACATGTCCGAAGAGCGCTTCCGTCTAGTTGTTCTCGGTTCGGCAAAGGTGGGAAAGACGTCGTTGATCAGACGATACCTCTACCAGGAATTCACCGACAAATACAAGGAAACAATCGAAGACCTCCACTCAAGACAATTTCGCATTCAAGTGAGTGATAACAGAGGACCGTTTTCTGAACCATTGCAGGGAGTCCCTCTTCCGCTTGACATTCTCGACACAAATTTCAATTTCCCCGATATGAGGCGCCTGGCTATCGCCTCCGCGAGTGCTTTCATGCTCGTGTTCGCGGTTGATAATGTGCAGAGCTTTAAAGAGGTAAGTGTCCCAGTCAAAGTTTAATGAAGCGGAAGAGAGAATGTTAACTCAGATGAGTGACTTATGGCAAGAGATCTGCGAGCGCCGACCCGACATAAACCTCCTACCGACAGTGGTGGTCGGGAACAAATGCGACTTAATTTCCAAAAAGGTTCAAAGTGAAAAGTGCACTCGTCCTAGTTAACTTTCTGCTTTGCAGATCTTCCAAGCAACTGCTCAAGCGTGGACCTCACGTCTGAGTGCGGACGTGCGCTACTTGGAGGTCTCAGCAAAGACCTCATTCAACGTGGTGGAAATCTTCAGAAATCTTCTAGATCTGAGCGGATTTCCGCGTTGCAAAGTACAAATAGAGAGTGCAGTTCCTTGTACAACATCGGTTTTAAGGTCACTGGTGGTGCGTTGGAGGAGACTCCAAATTCAAAGACAGAAAAGGAAGAAAATATCGGTTTACGCCGCTACAACACATTCAAGTGCAGACCTACAAATCGAGAAGTGTACTTGACTGTAAACGCACTTTTTTGCTCCTCGATTCATACGAATTTTTAGCAATTGAACGGAGAAAACTCTCCGAAAGCGCCTCCTGACTTTAAGCAACAGCAGTCGCATCCAACGCTCGCCATCCCCGACAATTTCGTTGGATTAAAACGAAATCGTTCTCTTCGGGTAATTTAGCGGTGATCCATTCACTTGAATTTGATTCAAACAGGTGCGACCAAGCAACGAAGAAGAGAAAGCTAAGGAAGTAAGCGATAAGCGCCCTCAAGATGACCAAAAACTCCTCGGACGCTCGGGCAGTCTCATCAGACGTACAAAGCATCTCTCGTTGAAAATGAGGAGACATGGCGAGAAGCAGCCCGTTGAGCATGATGACTCGGACTGCAACATTCAGTAGAGCCAATCTCTTTCCAACGAATCTATCTTTGTCGTTGCCTCTCTCCCGTGCAGTACAAACTGAAAATAATGTAATTTCACTGTATTTCCCTCATTTTGTTTTCAAGAACTTTATCTGAGAATGTCATTCGATTTTTGGAATTCTGTCGTGCACTTATCATTGTTGCATAGCTCGAATGTACAATAGAACTCTTATGACAAAGCGATCCAATAGCAAAAGCACAAATTCAGAAAGCAAAAATCGTTTTTGTTTGATCAGAATTTGAACTTTTGAATTAACAACATGAATAACTTATGACCGGCGCGCTTCTACTCCCACTACTCTATTTGAATGTTTGCATTGGTGCAAATCTGGAATATCACCTTACACGAACACCCAATGAGGTAGTCGAAAACATTCTGCAGTCGGCGTCGAGAGTCGTCGACTGCAAAATACTCGATTTCAGCATGCCGAATATCAGGAAAATTTCAAGCGACGTCCGAGTAAGAATGGCGCTTCCCACAAAGCTTCTGCCTGTCTGCAAATGTCATGAAAAGGATTATCCCGCATGGACAAGCGAGCTACACGGAGTCACACAGGTACGATCCACCATCAACAATTTAAAACCTAAAATGCTCTGCTTCAGGCTTTGCAAAGCGAATCTACGGCGTTGAAGTTCTTTTGGTGGGCGATTGTCATCAGTTGCGTTGTCGGAGGTACGGTAACAACAGTTTTGGTAGTGATCGAGTACGTCAATGGTCCAACAGCGACTTCCACAACCATTCGGCTGGTCGGTTTGGTTTGTATTGGAGCAGTGCTAACAGACCGTCTCAGGTCACTTCGTTGAAACTTCCCGCGATCACCATCTGCCCAAAGGTGCCCGATGCTTTCAACTTCACCAGGCTTTACGAAGACATGAAAACCTTCTTGCCATCCATAACTGAAGGAGGCGCGCGAGACTTACTGCGATATTGGCTCGGTGGAAACGGACTCGAAAACATGGACGAACTCACCGAATTTAACCGATCCTATCTCGATCATCTCTCACTACAGTACAAGAAATGGTCGAAGGGATACAGACAAGGTGACTTCTTTAAGATAATACATGTAAGCATTCGATGTTCACTCATTCTGCTTCAAAGTTGAGGCGCGTTTTGCAGGAACAGTACGGCTACAAGTGCGAAGATATGTTCTATTACTGTCAGATCGGAGGGAAACCCCGGAATTGTTGCTCAGAGCTTTTTAGAAGACAAATTGTGATGCGGCGAGGTATTTGCTATCAAACTCTGCCAACTGTTAACCAAGTACAAACCAACCACGATTGTTTTTGAAAACAGCACATTTCTAGACTGAACCAGATGATGTCGGAAGACTCGTGGTGAGCCTGAACACTCTTCCCAGTGTCACATCAGCGCACTACAACTACATTCAAGTGTGTTCTTCGTGTGTTCTCTTTCCTGCAAATAACCGTTTAGCCGCAGATCTTGGTCTACGTAACCGACAGTCACGACTATGTCGTCGATTACCCCCGATACTACCTCAACCCTAATGAATGGAATCGGATGAGATTTACTGCCAGGTTTATCGACTTACTGCCACATCCGCATGTCTGCACCGATCAGGTGTGAGAGCTGCACTGGAACAGTGTGTCATAGCGAATGTTTAAGAAATTCGGAAAAGATTCCGCTTGCTTTGTGAGAAGATGGCTGCTGTCGAATATCGCGAGACCTTACAACTGCACTATTGCTTACATGCCGCCGATTCCTGGAATTCCAAAATTGCCACTTTGCGACATGATGATGATTGCAAAGAACTACTTCAACGCTATCCAACTAGTGCTATCGGGAGCTCGAGTAACCCAAGAGGTACACTAGCGCCATTTGGAGATGCATAAAACCTCAAAACGAGAGTTTTAGTGCGTTCCCGGCTGCAAGCGGTGGGACTATCAAATCAGTCTGCAGCAAACAGCTGCATTGCAACGTTTCAAAAACTATGCTTTCAACTTGGAAGCATCGTTCAACGATTTGCAGGTAAACTGCCAAGAGTGTGACATTAATTTCAAGTTTCATGCAAGTATGAGAACATGCGCGAGGTGTTCACGACGTCCGTGCCTGGCTTCATGTCTCAAATTGGCGGCCAATTTGGATTTTTCTTAGGATTATCCATAATCACGCTACTGCAAATCATTCTCTACGCCTTTCATGTGATCTACAGGAAAGTGAAGCAACTCATGAACGGAATGACAAAGATAGCTCGAAAATCATCGCAAATTGTGATGAGAAAGAGAGGTAGGGAAATAAGAAGATAAATTGAGAACTAATTCCTTGTGTTTTGCAGCAAATTCTGCGTAGAGAAACTCTAGTTTCATTGTCGACATAAAACGAACGAGCGACGCAAACTCCTCCGTTCACATCATCGAACACAAACCGATTTGCAATGCACATTTATCGGTTTCGAAGAGTATTGCACAAAGATAGTGTGAGTGAGGCTTATAAATTAGAGAACGGAGTCTAGAAATGCGGTGGGCGATCAAGATACTTCTCCTTTTCTTCGACCTTCACGCGTACGGGAGTTGCTAGTCCCAGCATGTACCTGAATGAGAAGCGGTATTGGGCAATCAGAAAGACATTTTCACTAACACATCGTCGCGCTTGATTTTGCAAATCAAATCTTGCGAAAAGTAGTTCTTGGAAGCGAAGTCACCCGCTGCGGCGACACTTTCAAAGTCCACTTTGAAGTGGTCCTGTAGGTCGCTTTGAACTTTGACGGCTATCTGATGAATGTTGCACTTCTTAAATTTTCCGCCTCTCGATTGGGTGATGTTGTCGTAGGCCTTATTCATCACCATTTCCTGCTCTTTGTTGCAACAGAGATATCCTGAATTTCAAGTCTCAAGACATTCAGAGACAAAACTCTCATACCGGCGTCGTTGAGATAACAAGATGGAAGTGGGAAATCGTTGGCAGTAGGAATACCGTAATTGTCCACAACGGCAGCGTCGATGGGAGCGTTTGTGGCTTCCTGGTAAGGAGGTGGAGGTGGTGGTTGTTGGTATCCACCCGATTCGGACCCAGCCTTCGCGTCTGCAAAGCGGCCATTGAAGCCAAGTAGAATACCACTTACCTTGTGCGCATGCAGCGGCGATCAAAACAAGAACCAAGAAAAACGAACGCATTTTCTGAAGAGAAAGTTCTATAATGCGAAAGGCAGGAAGGAACGCCGTGTTTATTGAGCGCAAAACAGAACAAAAGCCCGAGGCATTCTATTCTACAGTCTTTCGGATCAAAGCGATCACGATCCGACCAAGGAGAAGGCAACAATGACTGAAAGATATCGCCGAGACGCCATTTTTTAACATCGAAATCGCCGGCTTGCACATAGAAAACCGGTTAAGAAGACATCCCCAAGTTTGGAACACCCACACTTTTTCAACATTATTATATCCGCATCGCATTTCGATTTTTTGCCTTCGCGTCAGTCAACAAGGTGATTTGAATCGAGACACCGCGACAGATCAAATGTTGCGATAAACTAGCGTCTATTTGCCTAATCCTGTTGGTGATGCGCAATGGTTCAACCCATAAAGAACAGTTTAGATCATTTATTTCAAATAGTGAGTTCTTAGAGGACATGGACAGTAATTCAGTTCAATTCCTGGATAACCGGGAATTCCTGGAAGACCCGGAGAACCTGGTTCACCGGAAGAACCGTCGAATCCTTTACGTCCAGGACGTCCTTCCGCTCCTGGAATGCCATCAAAACCGTGCATTCCGTGCTTTCCTTTCTCTCCCGGCCAACCCGGAGAACCCTGTGGTCCTCGACGACCTGGTTTTCCAACAAAAGCTGTGATGGATTTACCGGAAGTTCCTCGAGGCCCTTGTAAACCCGACAATCCTTAAAAACGGTCTTTGTGGTGGTCAATGCGGGATCTCGAATACCTCTTGCTCCGACATCTCCTGTAGGCCCGCGTGGTCCCGGAAGTCCGGCGACTCGATAGCCGGCTCCAGGAACCCCGGCTGGTCCTTTTCTCCCCGGTCTACCACGATCACCAGGAAATCCAGCGCGACCTGGAGGACCGCTTGGGCATAGAACGCAGCCGCGATTGATGGTTCGACACGTTATTGGCTCGTAAGTCTCAAAGTTGTCCTTTCCTTTGCGTCCAGGGTTCCCGCGAGCTGACATTTATCGTGTACGTCAACAAACTAACTCGATAACGCAGTAAACATACCGCCTTTTGTTCCCGGCCGTCCGGGTGATCCCGAAGGACCGCGTGGACAGATTATTTGCACTGGTTCACACTGACACCACGACGGTAGGACGTCAAAGGGACTCCTGCGTTTGGGGCGAAAAATACTGCTGAACATGTTTTCTCGCTCAGCTGCTCTTCTAGAATAGTCTAAAGAAAGTCGGAGATCACGCATTTCCAGCCACGCTTGATCGACTTGAACCTAAGTGGCAATCCCTTTAACAGAGGACAGAACACATTGAACTTACTTTAAACATTTCCGTTTCTGCGAGAACGAGTGACGACGTTTCGTGCATACGATTCAACAGGATTGAGAGGGAGTAAAGGAAGCAGATGGCGGCGAACAAACTGAACGAAGTGCAGAAAAGAACGCATGTCGCCGTTCCAAGATTCCGCATGTTGGGCAACAAACGTCTCTAGAAAGCGTGAAAGCTCTCTGAAACAGAAAAGAACTTGCCTTTAAACGCACTGCGGTGATTTAGGAACGTGATCTATGCAATCGGCCGAGGCGACATCATTTTCGGATTAAGCGCGTCTTGTTGAGTTGGCGTCAAACTGTGGATAAATGCTTCATCGAAAGCTGATTCTTTGCTGCTAGAACTCCGGGAGATAACTTTAGGATTCACAAAACCTTTAGACGCTCCGGAAGGTCATCTTTGTTTGAGTTCCTTACATTAATGAAGTATCACCGGTTTTCGTTTGCACTACCTCGTGCGATGTCGACTCCACTGGAAGTGTTTGCACTGCGACCGCTTGCATCACCTTTTTCCAGTTTCCCACTTCTCTCGTCCTACCTCTCCGGACCGGTCCTCACCGGCAACAAATCAACTCATGCACGACATTCTTCCGCCTAGCAAGCATCCTCTGATTACAAATTCTAAGCTCGGGTTGCAGAGGTGGTCGGGTTCTAGGCCCACTTTTAACCTCTGATCCGTTCGCACTTTCCTTCACTTTCTCAACTTACTTTCACTGTACTGCCTTGGAGCGATGGACGAAGACGATCAACTCCATCCCGGACTGCCTGCGTTTGTTCTTGGAGTGCTCATATTCCTGATGATTCTGCTGGCGGGAGTGATATGGGTAGCTTTCTGTCTGGCCGTGCATCGTACTGCGCAACGTGTTGCGCAGATGAAACGCGCACGTCAGAGAAGAGTGAGATTGCTCCTTCCGTTCGCAAATCGTTTATGCCTTCTGTGTTCTAGAGCATAATTAGTGCGGCGATCAATCAGGCTGCTCTCAACACACCACCCGTTACTGTGGTGGCATCTGTTCCTTGTACTTTTGGACAAAACTTTCAGTATTCGGTTTGTTCTGATCCATTCTGATCATCAGAATACCGTAATGTTCAGGACAACGCGTTATCTGCGAATGCCAACATGGACGAGCTTCCCTCTTATGACGAAGCGATTCGAATGAAGGTCGACGAATTGAAGCTTTCCGACACAACGCTGTACGGATCTTCTAATTCCTATAGGTTAGCGGTCATAAAAGAAGAAGCTTCTGAAAGTGCCTTTCAGAATAGCCCCTAACAGACCGTCTTGCAGTCACACGGCCATGCCATGAAATGCTCCGTATTAGGAAGGCCGCACAAATGCGCTCCCTTTTATGTACATAAAATGATGTCAGTTCAGTTCTTGGTCAAACAACGGAACAATTTTGGATTGAAACCCGTCTACTTAAGAGGAGGAAGCCGGACTCATTTGCGTCTTCTTCATTGATCTCATAATAATCCCTCGCGACTTTGCATTCACTTCTTTGCACTAAACGGAAATCGATTTGAATAAACCCAAAGCAATGCACAGCGAATTCCTCTTCCGATTTGACTTTTCGAATCTTTTTATTGTTGCGAGTACCACGTCATAAAACTTTTTACAAAGAAACGAAACGTCTTCTCAGCCACAACTCACAGCAGCAGGCGTTTCTGTCTGTAAACGACCTCGTCTACACGTATTCTGATCTCACTGTTGTATTTGTAATAGATGAACAAACGGATCGTGCTGGACACCACAAATAAAATGCTCACCAGGTCGCTGAGCACCACGTAGAGCCAATGGAAATTGCCATTTTCATCCTTTGAAATGATAAAAGCTGGATTCGAGGGATGGTGGAACGTACCTGCAGCACAATCGCATTGAACATCTCCATAATGTAAAGACAGAAATGAAGACTGTTACAGGCGAGATACGAGCTAATGAGAACTACCGTAGTCCGCACGGCACTTCTTACTTTCAGTTTCTCTTTTCTCTCTTCGTCTTCAATTGATGTTTTTAACTAAAACAAGCCGCAAGTAACTTAATTTATGATGGACTTGTGTTCGAGGGAAAGTCAGGTTGACAGCAGCTTTTCAAGTTTTAAAAAGAGTTTGTGCGGAGCCCTTGCAGTCATATGATTTGAGTTCACAATTCCATTAGAAACCAATACCACTTCAGATTCCAAAAGCATTTTTAAGGGTTTCCTAAAGGCTCTTGTCGAAATTGCACATGATTGACTCGCCCTCGCGACGAACACGCAAACAAGAACTCTATTTGAATCGCAAGAGACGACCGGCTGTGGAGATAACCAACCTGTAAGACTAGGCCCATCATGTTCGACTGCCGTCTGACCGCTCGATGACACTCGCGCAGTTTTTTCACGATGACGATGTTCAAAATGAGGAGAATGACGAACGAGGCGAAGATGTGCAAGAACTTAAAGAACGATGGATTTTTGCGAAGAGAAAGCACACATTTACCTGAACAACAAAGTCGAAAGTACGATATTTAACGGACTGCACAAGTTCCGTTCCCACCAGCATCTTGCTCATGAAGAGATCGCATCGGTCGTCCGTAAAAACTTGCATCGCCCACATGGCCGGTAGTCGAACGGCGAAGATTACGGCCAACATGATTATAACCACCAAAATCCTTCCTGTTTCACTAAATTAATCTCGAATCAACGAAATTTCGAGACAAACGCGCTAATGCCATTACTTTCAACTGCAGCGTTGTGTCCTCAATTAAGTGTTTCTAATCTATGCAAAGTGCCCTTATCTGTCTCTTTGCGTAACGTCAATCCACTCCGCAGATTTGAGGAAAACCTCTTGCGTTCTTTTAATGATTGTCAAACAAAATCAAAATGCAAACCTCGTGGTTGTGTACTTCCTTCCAGATACAAGGGCAAGACGCTCCGCAGTTGAAGCTATGAGAACGTACGGGATTGCACATTGAACCATCCTGCTCAGCGTAAACATAAAGACGTTCACGCTCCAAACAAAGTAATAAAGATTTTCAATTCTGAATGTAACGGCGAAACGATTGAAACTGAAGACAAAGATGTAGAGGACGCAAAGGAGAAGATCGAGAAGAGCGAGCACTGCGTGGTACAGAGTTGTTCGTGCTGGAGCTCGTTTCATAAACACAAACAATAGAAGACCGTTGCAGAAAGTGCCCAAAATAGAGAGAATCGTTCCAAAGCTAAGACAAAGCGTTTGAAACTGATGATGAAAATGTGGTTGCATACCTCACGAAAGTAACTCGCAGTACAGGAAAGGAATCGATCTCGCAAGTAATTTCGTCGATTCCCTCCGAGTCGTTCATCGTGAACCTAAGCGATGTGAAATTATTTAAATTTGCGAAAAAGTGCTTTTGGACTGAAAAGCAATGCGCGAACGGAGATCACTCACGTCTAAGCTTCAAAGCATCATTATCATAAAGCACTAATAGGCGTGGTTTTAACTTGGAAAGGGGCGTGTCTACGATCTACTACTACTAATGTGGAACTCGTTTCTTCATAAGCTGGAGAAAAGCTAACGGGTAATATCCTCGGAAAGCGAGGGGTAAATAGATAAAAGCACACCATAACTGAGCGAAGATCAGTGGGCTTTATGAGATGTTGGGAAAGGGATAGTAGCATTTGCTGAGGAAAATGATTAATCTCTTTATTTCGTTCTCGATTCACTATAAATGGCGGAAGCTGCAAAGGACACTTGGTACAAGGCGTGCATCAAAAATGGATGAGTAAACGCGGGAGGTGTGGTAAGAAAAAATGCACGGGATTAAAGGTCAGACCGCGCTGAAACGATCGCCCTTTTCCAATTGCTCTGCTTTCAACCCCGTTTCCAAATTGAAAGTTAAGTGCGAGATTCAGAGTTTGGACAAGCAGGAAGACATTCAACTAGCTATCAAGGACTACAATCCATCCCGCGCTTTCACGTATATTGCAAATAATTACGTCCAGGAGAAATAGCGCCTTTTTCATTGTCTCCCAACAGCAATTATCTCATCTTGTCCGAAACGTGGTCTTCGCCCGTCCTCCTCATTTTCCTGTCTTTAATCGGGTGCTCCGTAATTGTTGCATTCCCTCCGACGACTCTCGACAAGGGCCAGTTCCATTACAAAAAATTAACAAGTCTATCGCGGCACGTTTTTAGCCTTTAAGGTGATTGCGAAAGTTGGGAAGCATCGACAAGCACAAGTGCCGAGTTATTTACATGCTTATAGTTCTTTTAACGTTAAAGCGTCCCAAGCAGTAAAACGGGAATATGGGCAGTTTAATCGCAATTACATCGCTACGACACCTGTGGCAAATAATGCTCATATAATAAAATTTCGTACACGGCGAATGCACTCCTTGTATTTAGACCGCTACTGTGTGCCACCGCATCTCTGGAGAACCAATAACTCCCATGTGAATTCGATAAAGATACAAACGCCAAAATTTATGTTGCACAGATAATGAAGGGCGTTTTGCCAAGTCGGGCATAATTACTTCTTCCCAAAGAAACAAAAAATGGAATTGTTTTTACTTAACGGCACACCAGTTAGTCATTGGGGCTCGGTTCTTGTGGTCCACCAGACAGTAGACTAGACGAATGCAGCCAGAAAAGCAGACGGTCGCTTCAAAGCGGTATCACGACGAGAATCCGAATATGGATGAATTGCACTTGCGCCCGCTGACCAAATTACGTAATTGCGTTAGGCAATCCTGAATCCACAGAACGCATCCGACTTGTAAAAATGGGTCGCAAGCGCCACTTTGCTGGTGGATGCCTGAGAAGGAAGAAATGGCACTTTGTGATCGGAAGAACAAGTGCCCACACTTATCCTCATTTGTTAATGTACTACTTTACGATCGTTCAGGCTCAATGTTTTACGGCATCGACACGTCCAACGAAATTTGAACGAAGAAAGGGACCATCAATGAGCGAACGGCCTTCAAACCCGATGCGTCTTGAATGTTGTTCGCGCGTGCATCTTCTGCACCACAATGCATGGCCGACACATGTGCACTGCGCACCCACTCCCTCCCACGTACGCGCGTGCCGCTGCCGCCGACCGTCGGTCATTCGGTGAGCGGCAACCTGGCGCAATTATAGGAAGCACCGTGTAACGCTTTCGAGCACGCTTTTCCATCCTCCCTGGGTGTCCTGTCATAACGCTGAACGTCTTTGTATTTTAAAAAGTGTCTTTATGTCGTTGCGGACCTAGTGACCAGCGGCGTTTAGTTTTAGATATAAACGAAACGCAACCGACATTATTTCAGCAAATCGCCTCCATCCTCGGAGAAAGAATGAAGTCCCAGCTGTACACAGACTTTATGAGAGGAGTGCGCAGATGTAGTCGAAGGAAAGACAAGGTATTCACGCTCTAAATATTACAAAAAGACAAACTGTTTTCAGAGTCCATTTGTCACCGCGGACAGCATTACTTCCGCTCACGTTGTCCGAGAACTGATCGAAAGTGAACGAACTTATCTGTCGTTCTTGCAGAGGATTGTAGAGGTCAGTTTCCAAGTGGAGTTAAATCTGCCCAAAGTGATGTTCTAGCACTTTTTGAAACCAATGGAGGAGGAAAACGTCATTTCGCGATCGGAGTGTCACATTCTGTTTGGCGAAATTGAAGCAATTCACAGCATCAACAGTGTGAGATCGAAGAATATTTGTACTCTGAAGAACACAATCAATTCAGGTGCTTTTGAACAATCTGGAAAGCATCGACCTGCTTAAAGCCTTCATCGATTTTCTGCCCTTTACAAAGTTGTATTGTCGTTATGCCGAGAAGTTTCAAAGAGCTCAAAAGCTGCATTTAGTATCTTGCGGAATGTTCTTATCGTCGACTGATTCTGATTCTTTAGAGTAAGCTGAAAACCGATCGAAGATATCAGAAAGTCATAAGCGCCACAGAAATTCAAGTTGGAATCAAGTGCGACGCCCTTCTCATTATGCCCATTCAAAGGATTCCTCGGTGGGTGAGCGCAAGTCACCGCCATTATTTATAACCGTAATTTCAGGTACATTCTACTGTTGAGTAAACTACGCGACACCCATTCAATGGCGGTGGACGTTGCTGGTATTTCTGCATTTGCTAGTGGTCACTTTTGAACTTAAATGCGTTGCAGACGTTGTACGCAAACTGGAACTTCTAACCAGGCAGATCGACGCTCATGTTGTGGAGTCGAAACACACGAGTGACTTGTTGGAAGTGGAAAAAAAGCTCGACTTCCTTGATGAACTCATGCTACCGGGAAGGAAACTATTGAAGAGCGGAATTTTATACGAGGTAATCAGCGAAAAATTGCATTTAAAAACGCGATTGGTTAAGGTTTCCGCCCGCTCGCGATTCAAAAAACACGTCTGGCTTTTCAGTGACATCTTCGTGGCCGGAACGAAGAAGGTAAACGGTCACTACGATTGTAGTTTCGTGCTCCCAGTGCGACACTGTGAGATAACGTCCGATTTCTCAAACTTCTCCTTCACGGTAAGAGCACAACAAGTGAGGATGACCAAAAACGGCATTACTTTAGATTCGATGCCGCGAACAAACCGTTACAATGACTTCTGATAGTTATGGTATCTCTCAAGCATGGTAGGCGATCCCTACCCATCCTAACAAACATCCTTTTAATGCTCCATTAGGATTCTCTCGATTGAGCTTACAATATCACAAGCGCGCGCCTGTCGATCGACGCTTCGAAAGGAAAGCAGCAAACAGCGACCATGGAAGAGACGGTACGGTCCCGAATTTGTCGAAATGAAAGTTTCAAACATTTCTCATAGGGAAACATTTGCGCAACGTGTGAGGAGTATTTCAACAAAGGGAGAAACGAATGTGACTTCTGAAACTAGCTCTAGTTTTTCCCACACGCGAATCAACAAGAGAATTGCCGATCAGAGAGACGCTCGATCGTCACTTCTCAGTTGTTTTTCTTGCCTCGGAAAAAGAGGAAAACGGCTCACGCCGCCTCGTCCAACGGACAATCACAGAATATCTACTAGGCCCGTCCTCAGAGTTGAGAAGAACGTACCTTGGTGGGTGACTGAGTCAACTGCAAGTTGAAGATGAGTGGAATAGGACGGAAAGATTGAGGAATAAATGCTTCACGCACTATAAAAGTCTTTATGCATATATGACAGAAGTATGATATATAACAAGTGTACACAGGAAGAAAAGACGTTAGTCATTCACCCAATGGAGAAGAACCGTATTGGATATGAACTGTATGGAAACGAGCATAGCAGCAATTCGACCACAGTCATCGTAACTCATACAGAATTTTTTTTACAATGGTTCAGCAGAGAGGAAAGGCCGTTGGTATCACATTTAGAAAAAGAAGACATTTTCTCACAAATGCCTCTGATATTGAATTTATGTTTGAGCTGATCCTGAAGAGGAAGCCGCCGGATTTGCCGATGGTCCTTCTCCATTACCACACTGGGAGAAGGGGTTAATTTTGTACAAAAAACAAAGGTTGCACACGCGAACTTTTCGGTCGTAACCTAGTTCTGGGAGACAAAGTGAATTAGCTGAACATCGTGCGCAAAATATGCGTCCACAATTTCTGCAATGGTGTCTGCGTCTTACCATAGTAAAAGGACTTCCACAAGCCGTGCACTGCTCGCAATCGCCGTCGGGTACCCATCTCACACCTGAATTTGAAAAATGTGGCAGTCCGTGATTTCCTTTGGTAACTCACCGACATACGCCGGCAATGGGAGAGCTTCCTGCACTTCGACACCCGTTTCTTCTTCATTTTCGGCCACATCAGCAGCTTGTCCCGTCACCTCATAAACTGGTACGATTTCGTTTGGCTGTAACACCATCTTCAGAACTTTTCGAACATCCGATGAATAGTTTGTTTGCAACTGGTCAGCTACACCCGCGATGCAGACAAAAAGGCGGTGAACGAGGTCCTGTGAAGACCGAAACCTCGAGCGTAGTTCAATGCGACTTTGTTCACTGAATGCAAAATTTAGTATATCTTACAATTGTTTAGGAAAGAACCTGATAAAAAGGGCAGCGGATACTATTGAACTAGTATGTTCAATGTCTTCACTGCTTTGTGATGTGTCTAGGGATAAATTTTGTTGGGACGACGTAAGACTAGACGATGTGGATCTGGCCAGACCAGAGCCAACCGACGAAGAAAGAATTTCACGTTTATCACCTAAATGGACCCTTTTAGAAATGAATAAGTGAATATCTAAATACTTGTGAAATCAGCCATGGTGTAAGTTGTCGAATCATTTGCTTCGAACGCGTCCGGTGATTCAGAGTTTCCCGAACACAAGTCACTTTCGACATTTTTGAGTTCTTCGGGTGTCAATGTTAGTAGAAGATTGCGAATTTTCAGTAGAAGATGATGAAAAGGCCTGAACATCTCTGATAGATTTTCTGGATGATTGTCCACGTTCAGAGCGCCTTCAGGGTAGTATAGCAGCCCCCTAAACAATTTCATTTTAGGACACAGGCAAAGAATAATTATATATACCAGACAATAGCAAGTCTCGGTACTGCAATCATAACATTCGGATCGCAATCATCGATGTTTTCTTGTGTGAAATAGTCCATCTTCAAGGCTCTGAAAGACACTTGTTAAGATTTCAAGAGAACTCTGTACACAATTATTACCTTTCGAGGCTTTCGGAGAAGAGAACAGCAACATCTAGCTGACAATCATGTTCCTTGACTGACTTGACTGGTACCATAGCGCTCACATATCTAAAGAATTGTTAATTATCGTTTTCTTCACATAGAATCTTACTTTAGTTCAAAGTCAGCAAACAGATGGTCAAAGGACCGAAGACTTTGTTTAACCTTTTCTGGATAATGTGCTGGGTCGCGTAAAGCTTGATCCTTGAGAAGCTCACGCATCTGATCCAAATGCTTTGTCAACTCTCGCGCGATTGGACGAATAGCATCGCTCTCCAGTTCGTGATCAATTATATTGGAACCAGCAGCAAGACATTCAGCTCCAAACCACAGTTGTCCAGGTAGATTGTCGTGTACCACCTCGTCAGGGAATTTAATGCGATAATCGCGGCATGCTCGATCCGACTCATGAGGAAACACAATTACCAACATTTCAGCTGCAAGTTTTGAACAAAAACGATGAATACAAGATTGGTCAACTCACAAACGATGTGTAAGAGACGGTCTTGGGCTTGCCGTAACTTCGTGACCAGCTGATTACATCGTTCGGGATCGCGACGGCCATCGAAAGAATCAAGTTCACCGGCTATGTTGTTCAATGCTTCATCGGCATAGTAGAACTTGGCTAGAGGCGACCAATCGTCGACTCGAGGTTTGCGCACTAATTTGCGAAGGCTCTGCATGCAAACAACCCGTCCCTGTAAAGAACAGAAGACCCGTTTAGTAAAAAACGCAGCGACAATCAAGTGACGCGCGTCAATACTGATCTCTTAGCGTGGCGAAAGGATTCTTTAGCAGTGAGACAAATGAAACAGAGCACAGTTGTTGATATGTTTATCGACTGAATGAACGTCCTTCTTCGGCTCACGAAAGACTACAAAAAATGACACTCTGGCACGTGTTTCGCCGCGTCTACCGGTGCCTATTTTTCCTCATTTTTTTGTTTCACAAATGAATACCCCGTCTATCACGATTCTGAAGTCCGAAATGAATCGCGCTTCACGTCATGGGGGAATACCGATTGGGATGCGTCAAGTCATGTGTGATGTTTGTTGGTCGGTGATCAGTCGCATTGCTAGCTGCACAAATGGTTGTCGCGGCGAGACCTTCCTGATTTTCAACTTTGAAATCGACTGATGGCTGAAAGCTGTAAATGATGCGCGGCTGCGATCATTCTTGTCAGCTGATATTTTCGTAAAGCTCATGCAGTTAGATGAAGTTTGTGTCCTATATCTCTTCGATTCGCTGTTCGACTCTTCGACAGATAGTTTCGAGCTTTTCTGTAGACTAAATGTCCACGAAGTTGGACGGAATCTGTTCGATGTTTCCTGTCTGACATCAGTATCCATATTTCTGCGTTATTCAATATGAATGCGCGTTTTGATGGTCTCCGTTGCGTAGTTGTGGAGGATGTCACGAGGACAACGCAATTTCGATGACATTTGGTTACTCCGGACAACGAAAAGGGATTAAAATATTTTTAGCCGTAGCACTCTCTTTGTGTCATGTATGTGTAATCACTTCTCGCAACGTGAACATATTTCTGTGCCAGTTGATTGGCGTGTTGTCGTATTTTTGTTCGAACAGTAGTTCGATGTAAATCAATATATTAACCGAAAACAGATACGTGGTGATTTGAATTAACGTATTTGCCACGGCTGTATATTACTGTAAAGCAAAATGCACAGTGACCGGCTCTCGTGTCACAGCGTTCGATTGTTTGTTTGGTTTGTGCGTTGTCGTTTCAATCACCAACAAACGTGGCAGGCAACCGTCTCTCTCTTTGCGACTCTCTCGCCCTTATTTTCTATTGCGCCCGCTTGTAGTTATCCTCATGATGGAATCAAGACGGTGCCCTACATTGGGATTACGTGATGGAAGTTGTTCTCTTTCGTCTTGTAATTTTATTTCGCCTTTGTCTATTCACTGCTCTCCGGTTTTTTCTCAATGCGCGTTCCTTGTTTCTTGGGCACTCATTTTTGTAGTTGAAGTCGTGAGCTTCGTGTGCTAATGTGCTAGAGACCAGAATAGATTTAATTTAACGTATTTCAGGATACGTTGATCATGAGTCATGGTGGAACTGATCTTCAGAATTCCTTGAAAGATGCAAGCCAAATTATTAGCAACTTGTCCGGTTCTGGGTAAGTTCAATGGATTATTTGAACATTTGGGTGTTGTACGTTTGTCAAATACGAAAGCCACGTTTGCCAGCGATGCACACGTAATGTTGTGTGTGGAACATATGGGGTGTATGTGGAATGTTCTGTTTGCCCTACTGATGTGCGCATTTTGTTGAGTTGAGACTTGAGAGATATTGGATTGCGTTGCATAAGTAATTCAGTACCCGATATTCCTTAAATTTGCTATCGACTGAACGCGCTGCTAACTGCTGATGATAGTCCAACTTTCATTATCCCCAATTTAATTGAAACAACGCGGAATGGTGTAACATAAGCCTTCCAATCTGTTCAGATTATTCGTTGGGAAATGAGAATTTTCTTCCTCTTTTGATAGATTTTTTTCGTTTAGAAGGTTTTGTATGAAATGCTTACGAAACTGATTTACTGATTGAAATTTTGTGCACATGCAACTTTTTGGGGTGGTGTCAAACAGACTGAGAATAAGAAATTCTGTTGTGTCGATCGACGAGCGCCGATTTGGTCATTCCCATGAGACCGCCTCCCACTTGACGTTTAACGGCTGACATAGCTGTGAGCTAACGCAAATTTTTTCATAGTTGTCTGTCATTTTCATAATGTTTGACTCTATTGCTTTCAGAAAAAGTTCTGGGGATAGTAAGAGAGAGATAACAGCAGCGTCTATTTCGAACGAATCCGTAATTTCATCTGCTGATAGCGGTATGTCCGAAGATAAAGAGCATTCTCCCACTGAGGTATCTTTTTGATAATTTTTCTGTAACGCTAATTTAATGTTTAGCCTTCTACTGACCAGATCCGGAAGCGTTCATCTGTTGATCGGGGGTATCTTAATCCTATTCTGCATCAGCTGGAACAATTGATTGTTTCGGATGAGTGGATTGGAAAAGATCACTCACCATCGAATGCCGGTGCGGCTCGAAAATTGTCGGCTGCCAGGTAATTTTTTATATATCCTACAGATCCGACGTGATATTTTTAGGTCGATTTCCACGTCCTCGACAACTTCATGTAGCCCTCGTTTGAATGAACTGGGCAGAACACTTGTTACATCCGCAAGCTTAAAGTGCTACATTGACCTTCTCGGACAGCATCATCGTCAAAGCATAGCTGCTTGGCTTTCCGGCAATGTGTCCGCTTCTCTCAGCCAGCTTTGTCGATTTCCATCAGCTCAACTCTTTTGTCACCCTTCAGAGCACTCGCTTTTTGCTTCTTTGCGGCCTGGAATAGGTAAAATGAAGCCATGCATCGTTGTATTACTGCATATTCTAGGTCACTGCTTGCGCTTGGCTCTTCGAGAACGGTATGGTGAGGATTATATTCAAAAAGGGTGGCGCACTTTCTCTGAACAAGTATGAAAACGTTTCGATCAATTCAAAGACTAATATGTTGTACATTGCAGGGTGCTCCTGTCATATATGTTAGTCCAGCACTGCATGTTGACATTCTTGGTTATCTGGCGGTGGAATTTGGAATTGCAGATGTTGTGGTTTTGGAAGCTCAAAATGATGCGTTGGCTGCTGTTGAAGGCAGAATCGTAATAAATAGAAAGTAGAAATTGGAGTTATTTTTTAATTTAGGATTATGAAAAGTTTGCGCTTCGTCTTAGCGAAGATATGAACGATGGCAAGAAACCGCTGCTTCTTATCGGGGTAGTAGGCTCTGCTATCCTCGGGCATAACGACATGATTAGCAAATTGTTGGAAATAAGAAGCAGCACAACTCCACTTTGGATTCATGTTGTCGGAAACGTACGTTAACCAATTTGTTGCCAGAATGTTCGATGGTAAGCATTTGTAGGCTGTAGCTGCTCTATCCTTAAAGGAACCGAATGAAACTTTGGTCCAAGTTCTTTCGCAAGTGGATAGTATCACATTCCCGTTAGCCAAATGGTTGGGTATTCCTGCTGCTCCTATTTTTGTATGATCTTTTCTTTTCTAAATCCAGCACAGCATTCTGTTTTTAAGACTCTTCATCGGCCTGTTGATGTATACAAACCTTCATACCATGAAAAGTTGGACAGTTTACCTTGGTGGGTGGCTACACAGTATTTAACTCCAAAGTACATTACGGAAATGTTGGAGCATGCATATCTTTTGGTAAGCGGGTATGTGATATTGTAACTGTATATGTTTTTAGAGCAAAATAATGCTGAAGGGATTGTCCGTTTTCCCCCAAATCCGCATTATTGGTTTTGAAAACCCTATTGAGTATGCTGATCGAGTTTATAAAGGAATATACACTGCTCCGACGGTCATAACATTTAAATGCTACTACGATGTATGTATTGAGGACGCCCCAGTAAGAGTACTTAATTTTTTCAAAGTTTCTTTGATTACTTCTCAAGGTTCCTTATGAAAAGAGAAGTGTTTCAAGCGAAGGAGCATCTGATGTTGACGGGGTTGAAAATGCCGAAGAGGCTACTGAATTAACGCAGCTCGCTGACAATACCACTGAGGATCCAACTGACAAGAACGACAAACTACAGGATGATTACACTGATTCGCTAAATTCTTGGGTAATTTTTCCTATCAAATTGTTAAAAGCAAGTGCATTTTACTACAGCTTGGCCAAGGACTGTTAACTGAATGCCGCCAGTTAGGTCTGCACCTAATTGATTTAGGAACTCCATTCGGATTAGCTTTCCGATTCTGCCCTCTTGAGAACGCTTCAGGTAAGCGCTTATCTCGTTATTCCAACATTTATATAGTTTAGCTTGCAATACGAAACCCACACATGTTCAGCAATTTATTAATCATTTGGAACAGTCACTGAAAATAATTGACTCTACCGTAGCAGCGAAGAAGCTGTTTAAGACAGTTATGAGCGAATTTCCAAGTTTGTGCTCTCTGAAAGTGAACAAATGGGCTGGCGTTGGAGCTGTTTGGTAAATTATATGTACTGTTTTGTAGATTGCTTAAACGTGGACGTTTCAGTTATATTCCATCCATCCTGAAAGAGACAATGCAACATACATGGAACGAAAAGCAGAAGCAGCAGGTTGATGTAAAACAACGATGTAATAACGTTGTTTAATTGTTTGCAGGTGTCACATTTAAATTTGGAACTTGTGCATTCTCTGCGCTCGACGGATTCAGCCTTTTCTTCAGGAGAATGTGAAGAATTGGGAGTGAGCTGCATCAAGTTTGGTATGCTCTCGGACGAAAAAGATCTGAAAGATCTAATGAGCCTTGTTGCCGAACGCGGAAAAACGATTGAAGAATCACAACAGGTATTTTGAACTGAAGTTTTCTCCAATCAATATGTATTTAGTACATGGACAGCTTAGCTGAAATTATTCGACAGGGCATCCTAGCCGCAAACGAAGATTTAAAGCGGGAGTCCAATATGCGGTTACAACAGGAGGTTTGATGAAGTGGCGAACCGGATGTAATGACTTCTGTTGTAGGGTGTGATGCGCCAGATACCGATGGTCGGATCGCTGTTCAACTGGTTCTCACCTTTGGATAAAGATGCTCAAAACATCCGCGGGCGATCTTTCGATTTGAATACTGGTATCATACAATTCTAACAAGGAACGTAGTTATTTGAACATCTTAGGAGTCATTCAGTCAACGGATACAATATATAAACACCACCAAAGTGATGATCAAAAAACTTCACTGACTGAGACTCCACAGCAAACTCCTCATGAAATTACTTGCGAAAAACCAGTACTGGAAGAAACTGCGTCTGATGAAGGCCCGGAACACGAAACACAATAGATTGGTTTGGTTATTTGGAAAATCCTTTGGAATTATACTCGCCTGTGATGAGAATCTGTGATAGCTTTTTCTTTACGCTTTGCCGGTATTATTGTTTCTTTTAACATTCTAATATTTATTTTTTCTAATAATTATTTATAATTTTAATAAATTCCCGTAAGATCAACAATCACAAGTATAGTTAACATCATCCACTCCTCACAGTGCACCGCATTAAGTTTTCTTAATCATTTCGTGCTCTTTTCGACCGTCGTCATACCAGTATACGATGGAGTTGCCCATCACGAGAAGTAAGATGCCGGAGTAATACAGCAGACCATCCGACGGCTCCTTGAACAGATTGCGTGCGAACCAGCCCTAAATGAAGCAACCATGGATTAATTGGATGGGGGCTGCATACCGAGAAAAGGAAATTCGTGGCCAGGTTGAGGATCATGATCTGCAAAGTGTTTTGAGTCACTTAGAATCTTATAATCTGCTATACCGAGTATGTTGCAGGGCTGTTTCGAAGAGCGCGCAGCAAGGACCACCACATGATTACGCTGAATAGAGGAAACAAGATTAGGCACAGGAGGTTGAAGAAAGAGCTTCCGAGGTCCATGAACATCAGTTTAGCCACTGCACCTGATATGGCTGCGCTAAGTCCAGCTAACAGTGAGAATAGAACATACATGTTCTGAAAAAAAAATGACTGAAAGAATTCTCGCTGATCGTTGGAAACGAAGAAAATCAACAGGAAAGCAACATATGTAAGAGAAGCAGAAGCATAACGACAACGTCCGCAGTGCAACAAGACAACAAGTGCGCAGCGTCCAATCACGACAGGGTAACGACGCAGCTTGCAACACTCGCGTCCGCCCGTGACAGAGTTTACAGACACAGACGCGCATACCGCTTGTCGTTGGCACAGGGTCATTATGTCAAATGACCCTTGTCGTTGTTGTCCAGTGTAGATGCAGCGTGATACTTCCACAAATTGTGATACAATTGCAGTTTAGCGGACGCATGTAGTCGTCACATGTAAAGAAAATAGCGAACACTGGAATCAAACATTCGGAAATTCTTGTTTAAGGAAATCAACTTAAAACAACTTTCGCTTCTGGGATCATTTTAACACGTGGAACTGTCAACCTGGGATTTTTTCACCAACAAGCGCTCCGACAACATGCGTGTGTGGTGACTGCAAGCATCGTGATCAGATGCGTTTGCGTCGTTTTTCACTCGTTTCTTGTATCATAAGGGCTATTCGCAATCTGTTTTTTATCCTTAAGAAACGGAAAATGAAGACCAGTTTATTTCCAGAACTAGAAGTGCGAGTTGTGAGACGAATCAAACCTTTATTTATTGCCGTGATTCATCAAAGTATATGCTAACAACAATGCCTGTAAAGAAAATCAAGGGATCGCTTATTGAAACGGCATCCCCAACTAGTGTATGCCTCATTGTCAGGTACTCATGTCGTTGCGAAGCATTGCGTTGATTACAACAACATTCATGCCCAGTGCGACGAGTTTTATCGATTGCAACGCTGAGTTCCCAGCCGTTGCTATAGAAACTCATCTTTCACAACGAAAACGGAAAATCCACGCTTGCATTCTATCTAGCTGTCATGGAGTCCAATTTTCACGGTTCCGATATGGATTTGATCAATTTCCTGTACCGCAGCTACTCAACCTTAAAAAATGAATATTTACTCAGCAGACAGGAACACGTGAAGGAAATGGATTCTCTACTCAAAGTGAGTTTGCTCAGCAAAGGGGATTAACGAGTGATCTCACCCTGCATAGACTGTTTCGCGACTACAACAACACGAAAGTGATTTAATTGATACTATGAAAGAACTGCGCATTTACTGCGATCGTCTGCTCGAGGAAAGAGCCACTTTACTGGAAACAATCGAAACCTTGAGGAATGCGGTAATCAGTTCCCAGCAAAGTGTTTATAAATTTTGCTCAAGGAAGTGACTTCACCATCGACAGATAATGAGGATGTCCTGCCTCAGACTGAGATCAAACAAGAGCAGCCTCAAGACACGTATGAGATCCCCTATTGTAAAAATATGATCAAACTTCCTTTTAGCAGAAAACCCGAAACAGGCATAGATTTGATGAAACAGTTGACAGCGGAAATGGCACAAATGAGGTACTAAAGTAGTACTTTCAGTTTGTTGTACGATCCTTTCCAGAAGCACAATAAATCACTCGCTGTGTTCGCAAGAGGAAGTGAAGAACCTCAAAGCGTTGATTCTGGAGCAGTCGCGGGAAATACATTCGGTTTGTGCCTATTTATATGATTGAGTACGTCTGGAACTAGTTATTTCAGTGGAGGCAAAGCCAGAAGATGCAGGAACTAGATTCACCAATATCAAATCATGAAGAAGATTAGCTACTTATACCAGCATTATTCATAAATAAAGGAGAAAGCAACATTTAAACATTTCACTCTTCCCAATCACATGGAGCAGTCCATTCTGCATTCCATCGAGGTTCGGGCTTCAGATTTTCCACCTGACATTCGATTATCGACTTGATGTTCTTCAAACAGGGCTGATAGGAGAAGATGCTCTGCAAGTCACATGTTGGTACATCTCCTTTGCAGAAGCTGAGACACTCGCTCTTTACACCTAAAGTCTCGTATCTCTCTCAACGTAATCCAGCATTCGATTTACCCTTAGTTTTGCAACACTCAGTGTTGTCACTCGCATCAGCTGCACAGTACGCCCATGTTGTCAGCTGAGAAACGCACTTGACGCCAAGACCGCTACCGAGCTAGAAGGTTCGATTTTCACTGAAGAACAATTACAACAAACCGCTTCAACAGTAGTGTTGTAGCCACAGAGAGGAAGACAAAATTTCATTTCCGGTGGGCCAACGGTCTTGCAGCACTTTTGGATCCTTTCATGAAGAACAGCCTCGCAAGAGCAGCTGCATTTCTTCTTCAGAACGTTTGATTTTAGAGATTTCCCATAGCACTCGCCCTCAAACAAATCATTTCTTTCTTCACGCTTGCATCAAACGGTGTACCTGGACAGATTTTTTGGCACAGAAATCAGGATCGCTTGGACAAAGCAATTTCAAATCCGTCTCGGCGTGCAGAGCGTAGCACTGCTCGACAACGTATAATAAAGAGAGCAGCCCGATCCACTTCTTTGCGGTCATAGTGATTGGCGAAGAGCCGGGAAATGGGGAAACTGAATAAAGTTGGAACAAAATCTGTTTATTCAAGATAGAGAAGATTTCCACAGGAAAGATAGATAGAAAACAATAGATGAAAATGTGTCGTTTCGTTTTGCGGATCCTCCGTATTAACCGTGTAATCCTATATAGGTCAGATCAAGGAAATGCGCGAGTGCTCTACGTTGAAAGGTTTGTCAAATGAAAACATGTAAAGAAGAAATGAGTATCCGAACACCGTGTAAGGTAGAGATGCTCCTTCAGCATCCTCCACCCTTCAGTCTTTCACCACGTGGAACTTTAAGTTGAATTCGTTGAGGGAGCTCTTTCTTCGCCTATCTCTTCCTTTGTAGGCGCTGTACGCAACGCCCTGAAGCGAGGACGACTTCACCGGCAAGTTGTTTGACCCAAAGTTTCTTTCGGTCTTCGCCCTTTGGATTAGCGGAACATTCGGCCCGGTGAGGCGTTGCACTGCAGCTCTGTCATTGAAAGAGGCGGACGCGACGTACTTCGCAGTGAGTCGCTCGCCAAGAATCGTGTGGCAGAAGGCCGATCTGTACCTGCCGGAAAAAATGTTGTACAAGATGGGGTTACTTGCTGAGTTGGAGTAGTAGCAGAAACCTAGAGAACAGAACTCGAGTTAGGCACAACGATTGCTTTTTACCTGATAGGTAAAAGAGCGAAATGAAGACGTTGTGCATTGCGGGCGAGCTGTTCGATTCGTTCATGTTGATGGAGAGAAGACGCTGTAGATGAAATGGAAACCAGCAGACAAAGAAGGATACGACGACAGCGACTTGAAAGCAAAGTCAAGGGTTGTCAGTGAGGACCACATACCAAGAACTTTGAGAACAGATCGTCGCGTCCTTTCTTGCTTATCGGTCACTTGCACTAGTCGGCCGCTTTTGCCAAAGCAAGAATCCATATTTTTTAATCGCATTAGAATGTGGCAATAAGCAGATGTTATGAAAACAGCTGAAACGACGTGATATATGCACAAGCAAAGACTACCGTACCAGGCAACAGGAAGAACACCAAAAACGCAAGATAGATTATGCATTTCTGTTCCGTCAATCGCAGAATGTCCATTCCACAGAGATCAGTCCCTCTGATTGTTACGCCGTCATCAGTAACCTGAACAGTGATGAAGTTCGTTCTTGTGAGACCTTAACAAACCAGTAGGGTCCACGGTTGATCCATAGCAAAATCGGGAAGTGGCACCCTATTGAGAACAACGAGAAATGCCATTGGAAGAGCAGCGCAGAACGAAATCATCCAAACGCAGAAGATGATCACTCCTGCTCTGCTGAAGCTGGAAAATATTTTTGACTTGAGAGGAAAGCTGAAACAGAAGCAACATTTCACGTTAGCTGCTAATCTGCTTTACCAGATTGCAACCCAGCGCTCAATGGAGAAGCAAAAGATTGTGAGCACTGAAGCGTAACTTGTGAATTCCGTGAGAAAAGCACGAAGTTTGCAGATGTTCTCTCCGAAGGGATACGGGTAGACCACATTGATTGCATCGTAGAGTTCCATTGGTAAGCCTTAAAACTATGTCTATTGTTAACGGTTCACAGATTGCGAACAAACCGAGCAGCAGCATAAGAACGTCCGAAGTGGCCAGACTCATCAGGTAAAAGTTTGTTGGGGTGTGCATGCTTTTGTTCTTGATGATCACAATAATCGTGCACGCGTTTCCAAATACACCCAGAAGCAGCAGCAGAGAGTACATAGCAACGCTGGGAATCGCTGCCGACTTCTAAACGCTGTGGTTACGCTTATTGTGACGCACTTGATTACCGGAGTGCACCGTTCGCCCAGTATACTGTACACATATTCGGTCACATTTTGGTTTGCATAAATAATGCGGCCGCACGGGTCCTCCGTTGAACTCATCTAAAATAAGCACTTCAAGCGAGAAGAAACGCATTTTATGCTTTAATTCTGTTAACAGCGAGGATAGAACGTGCAACCAGCGAAGCCGCCAATGAAACAACGTTACTAGCAGACACGCTAAGCAGTTCAATTAGAACGCGTTTAACGTAATCAACGCCGGTTGCGATGACTTTCAGGCGGTTGTTGATAGAGAAAACGGAAGGAAAAGTGGTACGCGCCGATCCTTTTGTGAGGGTTTTTATAGCGGTACCGACGTACTTACGCGCACGATTGCTCCAAGGTAGATACCAACCAAAAATGTTTTTGCGTTGATTGATCCCGAGCACGAGAGAACGAAAAAGCCACAACGCCTACTTAGCCAGCTTGAAAACGTCACAAAATCGGGAATACGGCATAATGCGATAGACTTTCATAATCGAATTATTTATTAAAAAGTTGAAAGCGAAATGCAGCGGCAGGCTGCCGGAGTGAACAGCACGGCATGAAGACCATGAAGACTGGGAGCCTCCGAGGAGATCTGACAGTGCGCTTAGACATACGTGCTCATCAATGACAAAGAGAAAACGCGTTTCTTCGAAGCTGAGCCAACTGAATTCAAAAGACAAACAGGTAAGGCCCATAGAATAGATGACGCTCATAACAATTCACGCTGATAAATAATTGCCAGTTTTCAATGAGCCCCTACCGACAGATTTCGGGATTAAAGGACACGCCAGGGGATGGAGCATGTGGTAGGTCAACCGAAAATGCCAAGTTCGAGCGCGTGACTCGCTGAAAGTGTTTCTAGACAACAGGAGGCAGACATTTCAAACTAATTTAAGCGCACGTTTACTAAAACTAATTTGTCAAGCGCCAAATCCAGGAACTCGAAGCAGAAATTACAGCCGTCTTTCAAAAGAAGCTCGGGGTCATCTGAACAATGACAAACGTTATATGCGAAAGAACAGCGCAAAGGGGCTTTTAAATAGAGCTACTTTGAGCAGTGCCGACAACTAATGAGAAGTTCGACGAGACAACTAGTAACAATATTCATAATTCTAGTTGCTTCCTATACGAAGGCTCAAAAGGAAAGTGATAGAACCAAAATGCCTTCGAACAAAATTCATTTATTTCGTCGACAAGAAGTCAACAATCGGAGAGCAAAACTTTATTTCCACTAACACACCGTTGACGACAAAGAGCGCACATCGTCAGGCGATATGTTATTTATAAGCGTTGGCATTAAACCATCACATAACATGAAACGTTCACAGCTTCCACGAGTTGCGCATCATCAAATCAAAGTAGATGTCGGTGTCAATCGCCGCGCTGATTCCCGCATAGTAATTAACGAATTCTTCTTTTGTAACCTGCAAAACTGAAGTTGAGGGAATCCACTTGTAGCGGTGAAGCGCACCTTTCCGTCAACGTGACCTCCGACCTCAAAACTGCGAAGGAACTGCTCGAAGATCTGCTCCTTCGACTTCTCACCAGAAATGAACTGCGGATGACGACGATGCTCATACACTCCCTCCATGTCGGCGACCGTGACGACGCCATCGCCTGTTTTGTCAAGTTTTTGAAACGCCTTGTCGATGAGATTAAGTCGACCCTGCGACATTAGAGGCTAAATGGAATTAATTAAACGTGTTGCCCTCAATGCCACTTGCCCGAAGAGCTAGAAGGAACTCGTCAAAGTTGATCGATCCGGATTTGTCTTTGTCAATGCGATCAAAAGCCTCCTTGATTTCTGAATCCTTGATTTTGACCCCAAAATCGCGGATGCCCTTTGTGAACTCGGCCATATCTAAAGTTCTGTTTTCGTTGTCATCAATGATGCGGAAGGTTCTAAAAACAGTCGCTTTTAAAACGGCGGTCACGCGCACTCAAGCAACCTTCCCAATCCCTTGATTCCAGCAGCTCCTCGTCGCAGACATTGGTAGCGCAGTTTTTCAATTGGATCAGTAACAGATTGCAGCTTCTGATCAGCTTTTTGCTTAAGCTCGTGTTCGGACATTGAAGCTGGCGATATGTTCAGGATTGAGACTCCTAAATGTATACATGAAGTGAGCGAGCAACGTGCGGACGGCACAAGTCAAAGAGCAGGAACGAGAAAGTAGGTTGGACAACACCAAGAGAGCTGTTTTCGCGCTACAAATTTACGTCGTGCCAGCCACAGCACCCCTTCACAAGATTAGTTCGAATTGGCAAAGACGAAATCTTTGTTTATGCGCCCAAAACGAGAAATATCGCGTTGATCAAGGACTTAACACACCGGCTAGCGTTGGGATGAAAGAAAACGTATGCGCTCAGAGTGGCGAAATGTTCTCTAATCGGCACCTGCAGCGATGTCTCTCTCGGACACCGATGCCGTACACAGCCGCGCGCTATGCTTGTAATTAAGATTGGTTTACTGCCGCTAGAAATAATAACTCATGCATAGGCTAGCGTGGCTTTTCACGACAATCGACAATCGATAGATGAGGAGGCTCACACGGTGTCTTGTCGGCTAGTTGAGTTGGTTTTCATTACCTAGTGCAGTCTGGAAACAAGACGAACTGTTGCTCATATTGTTGAGGACGACGAACAGAAATGGCAGACGAAGAATGCCCTTGAGGACTCAACGATGTCGAGCAATATCGAGTTTAACTAGTCTGTCTATGCAAAAGAAGCAATCTCCCTAGTGGGGTCCGAGTGGAGCCATCCAAATTTTTGCGTGTGTCTTTTATGCGAAGAGGCGACGGAGCGCAGACAGATGGATGTGCATTTGCGGAAATCGAAATGCTTTTTAGAGTTGTTGTCACCGCAAACGCCGTCGATGCGCACATGTGGGACAGAGATCGCCGCTCCGCTCATCAGCAAAAGTTCAATGTTTTAATCAACTCAGATTTTAACCCAATTCGCGACTTAGCTTCGTCATCGGAAGTGTGCCGGAGAGGATCGTAACCCGTGAGATCAGAACTGAAAATGCAAAGCAGCCGAACGAAGTTCTAAAGGAATGCTGGAATTAGATGCATTTATACAAACTGTCTTCAAATCTCAGAGAGCACACATACGCCCAAACAAATGCAACTAATCAGTTGTGCATCAATTCATTCAATGGCAGGTAATCAGCGCTTCAATCTGATTTGTCTCAATGTATAATCATTTGTTAGCTACATCGTTTTGTCGCGTAATTCTTTCAACCAAAGTGTTTTGCTCTCCACGGGGTGCTTGAGAACCGTCACACCTCAACTCATTAAAATGTCGTGCTGATCTCGTGGACCACGCGACGTCAAATCAGTCGGCGGACAGTGCTCACTGAAGTGGCCCACTCATTGTTTAACAGATATCAAACTGTGCAGGCTTTAGCGCTCGAGCGGTCCGATCGTCTTTTCAGTTGAATACGGTATGTTAAAGGAAGTAATTTCGAAGAGAGCATTTTCCATTTTCCACTGAATCTGAAAGTTATTCTCTGTTGCTCGCCTCAATCAACAAAAGTTAAGAGAATCCGTTTGCTATTTGACCGCCGAGTGAGAGCGCAAAAGAGAGCGTTATGAGGTATCACTAAACCAACACTCGGTTCTCATTGTTTCTTAGCTGCTTTGTCGAGTTTCGGGTAATTGCGTTAGAGCTCTTCATACTTTGTCTAAATCGTCTCTCATTTCGCGTCATTTATGTTTAGATTGTGATGAAAAATTAACCAAAATGCGTTTCACAAATGAAAACAAGTCAGTTCCGAAATGGTCGCTGAATAACGGATTGCCGCGCTTCGGTCCGCTGGAACTTCGACAAACTCAGCGCACGCGGATTCGGAGGTATTTTTCACTTTCTGCAAATCCTTCAGCACTCCGACCGCACAAGGCGCGTTAACTGACCTTTCTTAGACTAATCCTAACCGCCCGTTCTCGTGCGCTGTTGGTTCAACACGGGATCAACGCCAATGCGGTTTTCAAACATGTTTTCTAGGAAGAACCATCCATTATTTCATTTCGCCAACTCACCCACGGTTTCCGTGATCAGCGAAAGCGAGATGTATCCCCCGGCGAGCTACGGAAACGACTTTGGCCGATCCCCAGATGAATACTTGGTAAACAGGTAATTCGGAAAACACGGTGACGCTCCTTCTGACGGAATCCACAAATGTTCAGAAGCAAAACCCAGAAATTCGGGTTACTTGCCGCTGTACTGTTCCTGGCTGCCCTCGTGTTTATTGGTACATCTGCTGTTCTGTTTGTGTCGTTGGGAGGACAAAACTCGCAACAAAAGGATTTCAGTGGTGAGCAAAGAAGCAGACCTAATCGCGGCAATGAGAGTTGATTTAGCCGAGTCGGAGATTCGCAACAATCAAATAGGAGTTGTTTCGGACGAGAAGATAAAAAACGAGTCGACTAGAATGCCTACAGTGGAATCGCGTCTTTGTTTTGAGGAAGAGTGCATCCAGCAAGGTACTCAGTTGCAAATATACATGTTCTTAGAACCTTTCAGCTGCCTCATACCTCTCTAACATGAAAAAAGAGGTCGATCCATGCGACAACTTCTACGAGTATGCCTGTGGCAACTACGGTATCAACCGCTACGTGCCCGACCATGAAACAAAGCTCAACGTCATAAGCGAAATCAAAGCAAAACTGAACAAAAACTTGAAAGGTAGAAGTTAATCAATGGAAGAAGTCAATGCAACGTTGCAGACTTATTGGACAAGGCAGTTAGAAAGAAAACTGGCGATATTATGCAACAGATGCTCGTCTTCTACGATTCGTGCATGGACGACCAAGCACAGGATGTTGCAGTAACGAAGAAGCAGATTTTATTGCAATTTCCTGTGTTCTTTAGGATTTGATGCCGCTTAACTTATTGATTTCCAGTCTTGGTGGATGGCCACTTCTGCAAAATGCAGTTTTCGACGACCGCACTTTTGCTTGGGATCTTCTGGATGGCCACCTGATGGCATTAGGAGTGTCGGGTGTCTTCTCTGTGACCAGCCATAAATATCCGGACAACCAGAATGAAAACGTCTTGATGGTATTCAATCCAGCCGAAAACCAAACAAAATGGGCGTTTAGATCGGAAACACCAAACTGCTGTTGGGTCAAAAGCGATTTTACCGCCAACCCTTCGCACAGAACGAACACGTGAGAAACTACGAGCTGTACATGAAGGAACTCGTCTCAATGCTTGGTATTTGAGTTAATCACCGCAAATTGCAAAAACGTTGATTTTAGGAGGAGATGAAGACATCATTCAGAAGAGCATCCACAATGTGATGAAGTTCGACTACGAGCTCGCCAGCGTTTGTTTCGAACGATTTGCTGCAATTAATTGCGGGATTTATAGATTACGAAGATAGCAGCAAATGACATTCATTCAAAATCAAAACACCTTTTGACTTTGGGCGATTTAAGAAAAAATTTCACAACGGCAAGCGCGGCGCCGTAACAGACTGAAAGAAACCGCTTCTTTCAGATCAATTTTGAAGTAATTCTGAAAACGGGACTTGGCGAATATTCCGAATACTTGACAAACTCTACAGTTCTGAATGTGGTCGACCTGGACTACTTGCACAAACTGGAGACCGTCTTGGAGAAAACTCCGCTTCAGTACGTTCAAATCATATTGTAAATGAAAATTCCATTTGAAGGACACTGAATGACTACTTGATGTGGAAGCTTCTCAGCACCGTGGATCTCTATCTGCCACAGAGGTACCGGGTACCCCGTGAGAACTTCAAAAGTGTCGTCTACGGTGTCACACTGAGACCGCTGTGGGAGGAATGCGTCGCTGAAGTTCGTAAGCGAATGCCTCTGCCTCTTTCAGTGTATTACGCCCAAAGTTTTGATCGAAAGGAGCGACAACAGCAGGTAAAGAACAGTAAGAAGGAAGGAGAAACATGAATTAAACCGTAGATCGAACATCTACTTGCTGCGCTGAAGATGTCGATTGAAGAAACAGTCATGAACTCAGCTTGGATGGACGAGAACACAAGGCTCGTTGCTCTGCGAAAAATTGACAGCATACGGTATCATATGGGGAGCGTTTCAAACTTTTCGATGCCCGAAATTCGCTTTGGAGAAGTGAATCTCTTGCGAGACACTTACTTTGACAATGCACTACAGCTTATAAAGCTATCAGCTTCGTAAGTCTCAAGCGCAAAGAAAGCCCATGAAAGACGCTATTTAGGAGTGAATTTATAACTATAGCAAACAACACAGTTACGGAAACTCGGTCAAATTCAATTACGCACCCTTCAGTCGACGCATTCTACGACTACTTTACTAACGAATTAGGCAAACTTCCGCTTAATCTCAGCATATCCACTATCGAATGTTTCAGTATTCACAGACGCGATGATTGGATTTCCGTTGATTGGAACGACATTGCCACGCAGTGTAAACTTTGGAGCTCTTGGAATGGCGATTGCTCATGAAATGATCCACTCGATTGACGACCTCGGTAGGCAGCGAGAGAAACAATCAGTCAACTGCTTTGTTTAGGTTCAAATTATGGCGAGAACGGATTGTTTGAGCCTTGGTGGAACAATGAAATGAAAGATGTGTACACGCTGAAGAGAGACTGTTTCGTCGCTCAGTATGGAAGCAAAGTCGAACCGGAAACTGACCGTTATGTGCGTTGATATACTGACTTCTAGCTACTATGAAGTGTTTCAGCTTGACGGAAAGCTAACTGCTAGCGAGAACATTGCCGACAATGCCGGCCTGAGAATCGCATTCAACGCCCTCAAAATAGTCTCCAATCAAAAGTGGACAAATGAAAATCGTCTTCCGTCTTTCCAGAACTTCTCCGATCATCAAATGTTTTTTCTCTCGTTTGCGAATGTACGTTCAGCGCTGCATTCGATTGTAATCTTGCCTTTGCAGATGTTCTGTGAAACAGTAAAGCCCGGCTCTATGGAACAAATTTTGAATACCGACTCACACAGTCTCGGACAGTTTCGGTATCGTTACCGTCTTGATTGGGCCAATTCATGCGCTAATCTTTAGAGTGAACGTACCACTGCAGAACTTTCCTACTTTTTCGAAGACGTTTCGCTGCCCGATCGGTAGTCCAATGAATCCCTACGAGAAGTGCCGCTTGTGGTAGATTTCGACCTTAATTTGTTTTTTAGTTTACTGTGCGGTTACGGGTGTCATTGCTGTCTTGAGTGAGAATTAAAGTACGTTTTTGTCGGACCGCTTGCTTCCAACTATCAATTTGCTCCTCTCTGTCTGGCGATAAGAGCGCGGCATTCACAATGAACAGCTAAACAGTGCTTACAATGCAATGCAGCAGTAGATCGCCTCTATCCCAATCTTGCAAAGCGAAATTATGTCATTGCGAATGATCTGCGTGACGGTCTGTCTGCTGAACGTTAGATGAATCCCGCACAAACCGCAGCTGCCACCGAAGACCGTATAAACGGACAACTTGCAAGGAGCACCAAAAAAAAGAGGGTGGAGGAGATAAGAGCGAACTGGCCGCGAACTGCTAAAAAAACGAAACTGACAGCTTTCCACTTTTTCCTGCCAATCACAGAGACTCCGGCTTCAAAAGCGCTTTGCTCACAGTATTCGTAGTGTTAATGCTAACGCGTGCGCCACTGTAGAACGGTCGAATGCCTGCATGAAATCGGAAAGAAGAGTATTTCATCAGATCATTTGACTGCTCCACGATGGCTCAAAGCGGTTTATTTGTGTTTATTTCCGACCACAAAACTAATTATTTCATTGCGGCTTCTCAAAGGACGCTGTGATTTCCGGCTGCTTGTACAAAGTTGGCAAAATTTCAATGATCTAAATGAATTTGCTGTTGATCATGTCGTGCATTCACCACAGACCCTGTAGCCTCCCTTCATGTTCACCGTCAGAAGAGTGCTGGTCGACGTGCCGATACTTGTTCTCGTGTTTAGGCGAATTTTGTATTCTTTGTCAAGAGACTAAATCGGAGATGAATTACAATGTTCCACTTGGTTCAGCTCAGATACCGATTCCGGTTTGACGATTACTGCATAGTACTCGGAGCGATATTGTTTGATTGACACCTCGTTGTTCGAAAGAAAGAAAATGCTTTGCGGGTGGTTGTAGGCGAATTCGGCAAAACTCTCATCCTCCATAGTGCTGTACCATCGTATCGCTGGATTAGTCAGTTCGACTGGGTTGGAAAGGGACGATATCTTTACATTACACGGACAAGCCTCAAATCGTCGCTTTTAGAAAAACCGTTCACCGTTATCAGTTACCGTAATCATGGAAAGACTCTTATTAAAACCGATGTGTTTGAGCGAAGTCCAAACGTCCGTCAGAATATCTTCGTTTCCAGATAAAAACTCGCTGATTTCAACTTGATGATACTCGACAAACGCCTTCATTGTCAGTTCGCCGTTTCTCGTATCAAAGACATCAGTGAGTGCCTTCCATTCCTAGAAAAGTTTATTTGCTGGGAGTGGACGTGTGAGATGACTACTTCTCTTGAGAATTCTTCATCGCCGGTGAGCAGAGTGTAAATGAAGAACTCTTCAGAGCTAATGGTGCCGTTGTCGTTGAGATCGAACACATCGAAAATGTTGAGTAAAGCCATTCTGCAATCCTTTATACTGAAACGCAATGCTGGGAAAACTCAACTTGCCTGTAATCTTTGGACATTTTCCCTTTGTCTGTAATGAGCGAGAGTTCATGGCTCGGCTCATCATTATCAACTTCCACGCAGTTTCTGAGCTGAATGCAATACTGACCCGGAGAGAGCATCAATTTCTCCGATAGATACTCCTGAAAGGTCGGTAATTCAATTGGTTGTTCTCTTATCTTACCCCTTGACCATCACGGAAGATGCTGGTAACGCCGACTGTGGCCGAACTGTTGCAGTCGTAGATGATGGCGATTATGTTGCGTTCAAAGTGCTGCGGTAGAAGACCAACTAAAAAGCTCCTTTGCTATGCAGAAGCGTCCGTGCCAACCTTTGAAGTTTATTTCCACTGAGAGTTGAACTTCAGTTGCCGCGTATACTGTAAAGCGGTATTCAATACAGCAACATCCTTTCTCTCCGCATATGAGAAGCGATTTCCTATCGTACTGAAACGGAAAATTACTCCTCAAGCTGCTGGGCAAGGGTCAACCGGATGCATCATGCTCGCAGCGTCCAAAGCGGGCTGGCAGTCCGCACGTTCTCGGTTTTGTCTTACATTTCCATTACTGATAGGCTGCATGAACACGGACGATTGCTCGGATTGATTTTCTAAATTCTTTTCAATGCCACATGAACTCTGAATGTCCGAAGAACAAACTCTCTGTTTCAAACAAATAGCTGAAGATTTGGCGGTTGATCTGAACCAATTCTGACCGAGCGCTGTCAAACTCGTAGATCACCTAAACGAGACAAATGCGGAAGAGCGAGCAGAACCTACTTGCTGCAAAGTGTCTCCCCTTTTAAGAAACAGCGACAACATTTGATGCATTTCGGCTTCTTCGGTCGTGTTGTTCGGCATCTGAACGCTAACTACTACAATGCAACCAGAATCGCCTGTACCTTTCGCTTCATGTAATCAAATATCTTTTCGAACGTCAAATCTCCCGTTTCGATGCACTTTTTTATTTTCTCGTATCGGTGGATATTGATGCCCTCTTCCGCATGATAAATTTGCGAAGCCTCGTCGAAGCAGATTTGTTCTGCAAGACAACGTTGACGACAGCCACAGCGAAAACTAACCGTTGCTTGGCCATCGCTCCTTAATACTCAGGAAGGAAACATTTTTCCCTGACGAAATGATGATTTCGTACAATTCGAGGAGATCTACGCTGCGAGAGAAGCTCCCGGCGGAATTGTAGTAAACGGCATCGAAGGTGTCCGCAGAGCGAAGCATTCTGCTCGATCTGCTGCTGACAGCAATTTGGCCTTGCCGATGTGATCGAGTTGTGTTGTCATGACAACCTGTGCCTGGTGAGGGAAAGCGACACACCACTTATTTCAGAAATTACCGACCGACTCAGCACTAATGACGATTGACTGAACACCAGATCCGAGAGCAACAGAAATGGAACGCATTCAGAATCAAGAATCGTTGAATTTCATAACGAGCACACTTGCTGAAGCAAGAATCAAATTGAAGCAAAACTCATATATTGCTTGTTCGTATTGCAGGATCTAATGACAGAAACAAATGCATCACGTTCGATAATAGCGAAAACAAATCTTTCTAGCGATGCAGTCACACATCGGTAACCTGTCGGCTCTTGTATTTTCTATCTTGATCACAATTTCTCGTTTTCAGATCGGCGGTTATGTTTGCTTTTCGCTTCGTTAATCTAAGCTTGAAAGCGGTGTCAAGCGTCAACCGAAGTTTTACTTGTGTTTGCGTCCTCTTTGCTGCGCACACTGATATGAAGACAATCGAACGTTGCCGTGCTGCTCATCGATGACCTCCAAAAAGTCTGTTCTCGATTATCGATTCATTTTGTAGGTAGAAAACAAACTCTTTCATGGGAATGTTAGAGACGATCGCATGCTCCGCTCGTCTATCCTGTAGTCGATTTGATTAACCGTTTGATTACCTTCTCCGCTTTCGCTGGTTATCACCAAACTTCTCAAAAACAGTCAATAACCGCGTGCCGTGCGACCGCGCTGATCCAACCCTCTTTCTTTGTCGATTTTTTGATTGCGTGATATATGTGTGCATTCTATGTTCATGTGTTTTAGGTTCTGTCTTAAGCCGGGTAGAGTCATGTGGATTACCGGATTGTTCTTGCTTTCGATAGCATGCGCTGTGCACAGTGCCAACGTCCTGCTGATGCCCAGCTCAATTTATCCGGTGCATCGATATACAATGAGGCACTTGGCAGAAGAATTGGTGAATCGGAAGCACTCCGTTACTTGGTTCGAGTACGGCTGGAAGAAGTCTGACATCGCGCTTCCAAAAGGCGTGGAAGAGATCTTCGTCAGAGTTCCGTTGCAAGACAGTGTGATTCGCGATTTGTACGTTGCCCGCAATCACTCCGTTCATGACCGCATTTGGAATGCTGACTTCGAGGATAACTCTGAAAGAACATCAGCTTGGTTTGCTTCCGTCGATCTCTGTGATGGACTTCTTCAAAGTACCCAGGGACGCAAACAGTTCGATGCACTCGTTCAGCGCAAATTCGACACTGTCGTTGTGGACGACCTCTACAACCCTTGCGGTCTTTTGCATACCGCTCTGCAAAAAAGCGTCTTCATCTACTGGTCCATGACTGCTTTGCGAACAGAATCCGCGTGGGCGCACCACAGTCCGAGTCCCCCTTCTTACCTCCCCGTTCACGGCACCAAGTAGGATCAACTTCTTTACAAGTGATGTTAAATGTTTTTTTTTCAGACTAAATGACAGACTTTCGTTTACCGAACGTGCATATAACCTCGCGGCCTATCTTCGCGCCATTTACGTTCATCAAAGCGTCGTTCTTCCAAAGATGGACAAAGTCTTTAAGGTTTGCAATTGTGTGCGAAACGCGAAAACTAAATTCATTTCAGAAACACTTTCCCCAGATCGACACCAAAGCATTCTACATGGAACGCAACGCGTCGGTCAACTACATCAACACTCCACCAATCTTCGATTTTGCGCGTCCTTACATGCCCAGGGTAAACTTTGTGGGTGGTCTGCACTGCCACAAAGCCAATCCACTAACAGGGGTTAGTGTAAGTCTTTGTTGCCAATTAGAGATGATTTGTTTAGGATTTGCAAAAGTTTGTGGATTCTGCAAGCGACGAGAAAGGATTTGTTGTCTTCTCAACTGGTTTCACTGCGCAATGGGCGAAAGCGCCAAAGACTCTTGTTGTATGAACGACCGTTGTAATTCGTCGTTAATTTTTCTTTTTAGAATGCGATTGTTACGGCAATGAGACGAACACCCGATGTTCACTTCGTTTGGCAGTATGACGGAGAGGCGATTCCCAATACTCCTCGTAACGTCTTTCTCTCAAAGTGGCTTCCATTGCAAAACCTTCTTGGTATCTCTCGAAATTGCAACGAAACACTCAAAGCGCAAATCCACATTCAGGTCATTCCAAGTGTAAAGCGCACATGTCGCATGGCGGTCTGAACAGCGTGGTTGAATCCGTATGGCACGGAGTGCCCATGATCGGATTCCCATTGACGGTTAGCGGATACGATAACCTCCTGAGAGTCACCGATAGAAAGGCGGGTATCATGCTTCCGAAGACGGAATGGAATGCAGACAAAATAGAGGGCGCCTTTAAAGAAATATCTGACAAGAAGTGGGTTACTCGCTTCTACGAGTTGGCAACATCTGCTTTTTAGGTACAAAGATGAAGTTCTCGTTTTCCAAGATATGGTCATCGATGTGCCTTACACTGAGCTCAACCATTCGGCTTTCTGGGTCGAATTCATTGACCGTCACCAGGAAGTGCCGCACGCACGTTCGGGAGCCGACAAGCTGAACGTCCTGCAGTATTTCCTCGTTGACGTTGTTGTCTTTTTGCTCAGCATTTTTGTTCTTGTTATCGCTACTGTTGTCTACGTGCTCAAGCTGATCATGCGCATGATTCTCTCCGCGTTCCGGTTGGTGTTCAGAAAGCGAACTCCGCCGGCCGCCTCCAAAAGCAACGTCAGTTCGAAGAAGAGCAAGAAAGTAGATTAATTGTTTCCTCATTTTTCTGCATATACTGTGAATAAAGCAGTGTAGCTATGCAATCCTTCCACTTCCTACATCCCAGTTTCGCTTTGATCATCATCTCTTCCGTTGCTAAAAGCTGGAAGATTCCCGCTTTGAATTCGCAATCCGCGAATTCGTTTATCGTTTTGCATTTGAGCAAATATCATATCGTTACCGCTGGTATTGAAAGTACGTGGTGAGCGGTTGCGGATTCGATCAGCGTTGATGTTGCACGTCTGTTGTTAGACAGACGCTGCACTTTTCAAGTAAAGCGATTGTCCGAAGAAGTGGCAAGTGACCAGCCAACTGTCTGCCACTAGCAGACAGACGGCATCAATGCGGACACATTAATCTCACCTCCTCTGTCTAGAGAGAGGAGAAATCAAACTGTCTCGATAAAAGAAGGATCTACGGCCCAACACAAGTCCATCTCCAAACATTCTTGTCTGCCGGTTGACTCGATTCTCTTCTGATCCTTTTCTTCGGACTTTTTCAGAGGCCAACATGGAACGAGTGATTTTGTTCCTTTCCCTCGTCGCTGCTTCTACTGTGCTTTCCGAAAACACTCTGTTGCTCACTCAAGTGGTAAGTCAATGTCTCTGGTACAGTCCTGCTTAGGCATATTTGCAGGTTTGGCGCCATGGCGATCGAGCGCCAACCACAACGTATCCCACCGATGTACATAAAGAAAACGCTTGGCCTAACGGATGGGGAGAGCTGACACAGGTATTGTTCGATTGCATTGATTTGCCATTAAAGTTTGATTCATTCAAGCTTGGCATGAGACAACACTTCGCTCTTGGAAAGCTGCTAAAAGCACGTTATGTTGACAATCAACCAGGCTTTCTTAATCGGAGATACGCAGCAAAACAAGTTGGAGAAGATGCATATTTCATGGAAAACACGAATTTAGGTTTATGTTCACAGCACTGACTACAATCGTACTTTGATTAGCGCAATCAGCAATTTGGCTGGAATGTTTCCGGTAGGAGCCCCTGGCAGTGATTTTCCGAATGCTTCGTTTTGGCCCTCAAACTGGACACCAATCCCCGTCCATACCGTGAAATTTGACACAGATTATGTAGGATGTTTGGATTGAAAGCTCCGTGAAACAAGTTGGTTTGCAGGTTGGTAACATGTGGGCCGATTGTCCAAGGAAAACAGAACTGGACCGTTTCGTTGAGTCAAGTGAGGAATATCAGAAAGTGGTAGCAGAAAACAAGGTGCGTTCGTCGTTGTGAACAGCAGACAAACGACAAATTTAGGAGTTTTTTGAATTCCTCTCCAACAAAACAGGGATGTCCGTTGGGATGTACGAAATGTACACCTTGTACGACACTTACTATATCGAGGTGGGTTTACCCAAAGGCTTTAATTGTCACAGTTGTGCTTTTTAGTCAAAGTACAACCTTTCCCAGCCTGAATGGCTTACGGAAAACGTCGCAAAGCAGCTTTGGAATCTGACGCACTTAAAGAACGAATTCAACTATGGCATTTCAAAACCTTACGTGCCGGAATTGATCAAACTGCGTGGAGGTAAAAGATTAAGGGAAACCTAGTCAGTAAATGAGTTTTGTAGGCCCACTTCTCAAGGAAATGGTGGAACGGATGCTTGCAAAGCAACAGTGCATCCAAGAGCCGTCCGACAGCTGTCAATGGATTGCGCAGCTGAAGTACTTTGCATATTCCGCTGTAAGTTGCAATCAGCACCTCGTAAAGAGAGCCGTTCTTTCAGCACGACACAACTCTTGCGGGTTTTCTGGCTACACTCGGAGATGAAGAAGAAGTGATTGGCGGCATCGCTTTGCCTCAATACACTGCGGCGATTGCGGTGGAACTTTGGAACCTGACGGATGTGGGACTCGCTGTAAAGGTGCGTCCCGTTGTTATTAATGTGTTTTCCTGATTTGCTCTTTGAAGATTCTGTTTCACCCTGGATTCAACCAAGAATTCCACACTATCACAGGCCTGACAAAGGGATGTCCTCCGAACCAAGAGTTTTGCCCGCTGAACCAATTTCACGAGCGCTCAAAGCTGTTTATGCCGAACGACATGCAGGAAGACTGCAGACCTAAGAATAGGCGGCATAATCGAACGCATTTACAAAACAACACAAAGTGGAGGGCAGTGGAAGTCAACAATCAGTGAACGTTGAATCTTTTCTCTCGACTTCGATTTGACCGTTGAGAACATTCTGGAATTGATTAAATTAATCGTCGCTGATGCGTCTTCAATTACCTCCGCGAATGGACAGAAGCGAAAGTGCTGCGAGCTTCCGTATCTGTAAGAGTATCTCATGTTCAATCGCGGAAAGTAGTCACGAAGACTGATCGGCTGCAAAGGTGGGAAGTTGAGCCTGATAACAAACAAGCATCGATCAATACCGTCAAACCGTGGCTATAACCATGGAAATTATGATGTCCGTGAGCGTTACAATGCATGAGAATTTCCTTATTCTTTGGTTCAATGTTGGCGCAAATCTAAATGCAATCGTGTATGCAGAGTTTTGCTACACTTGCCTTCTTTGGCCTGCGACCGTAGTCGTATTGGGTGCAAAACGGGAACGATGATCTAAAGGCTGTATGATACTGCAAACTCAGAACAAGCAGGACACCTTTTCTTCTTCAACTGATCTTCGATGTAATCGGTGCAACTGTTGCTTGTGAAGGTACATCCCCAGCTTCTCCCATACCAGTACATTTCTGTTTCCTTTTGTACTAAACTTGAGTTTGTTTTGTACCACTGTCTGAACACTACTAGAGCATTGTGAGCGGAATCATACCTACCTTTCGCCTGTAAACGTGTCTTCGAGAATCAGAGCACTTAACATTGTCAAGTGATTCTTTCCATTGTTCAGAAGCGGAGTCATCAATTCGTTCTAAAGGAAATCGTTACAATGAGAGAACATTTCACCACAAACTCCAAAGACGTATTCACTTAGATGGTTGCGATCCATGTTCTCCGCTTCGACCAACTTCAGATTCGAGCATTTGAAGTGCTTCCGAGCATAAACCTGTAAAGAGCGCGTTAGTTTTAAAGTTGCTAATTCTGTTTTACCAGAGCGCGATGTGAAAAATCCATTCCAAAGACGGAAATTGTCTGTTTTCTCGATCGTCCATCCCTCCAAATACGCGAATCCTTCAACTGAATCGAGTTGGACGGTAATATCACCCCAAAACCCTAAACGCACACTAGTTTAAGTGCAGGTTGCCTGCATCAAACCAGAGCGTGTAAGAGTTCGTGTCTGAACAAGTCGTATGCTGCGTCAAAAGTCTTCCACGCGTAATTCCGTGTGTAAACCGTTAACTTCCCCAAAATTGGCTTCTGCTGTTGAGCATAGAAGCAACTGGAAGCGGTCGCCAGCATGATGTTTGAGTCTGTGCGAGTTTCTTTACTCGTCTAAACCGATTTTCTGAATTGGTCTGCAATAACTCACTTATACCAGAAGCAGGAGCAGGAAATTCATTTGTTCTTCCTCCAATACGAATGAATTTTTCGCGTTTGGTTTACTCATCACAAACTTGTTGGTTATTACGAAATCGATCGCTTTCGGTTTGTCACTTCGTTTTGAGCATTTCGCGAGATGCTTGTGTGAAACAGTCGTCTCTTGGATCCCCACGTTCACCATCACAATGTTTTGTATATTGTCAATAGCCAGATAAAGTGCCTTCTGAAAACTGTCTTCGTTCTTCGTCGCTTCTCTATCCAGAACTTACTGTTAACTGTGGAGACAACGGCTCTTCGTTCTCATAGTGACCAAGTCCTATTCTGAGGCGTTTCCATCTGTCGGCTGCACACACGTATTCAGAAATGAGCACCAGAACAACGAGACCCGACAGGAATCTGCATTTCATTGTGATGCAATGAACCCCAATCAGAATGAACGATACGGTTTGCTGACTAACTGTTTCATTAGACGTCAACGAACAATGCAGCAGATTCTCAGTGATTCATTGCAAAGAAACAATTTGCTTTGAAACTAAATTGCAGCAGAAGCAGAAGAGGGAAAAGCGAAAAGCAGCATGGAACTTCAGCGTTTTTGTCTTCATTTCTCCGGGATGGTTAGATGCCGGGGGCGTCATTGATGGTGACGGTGTAGACATCAACTTCTCCATCGATTTCCAGAGACTTTACGTCCTCGGGAGCACCGCGGTGAGCGAAAGTAGCGAAGCGTTTTCCATTGAAAAAGATCTGGAAGCTGAATGGTTCGTTGATGATGGTGCAATCAAAGCTGAAACGGAAAATGATGCTTTTGAGGGATCTTTCGTTTAGTTCTACATTTCTTTCTTGCTGAGAGGGAATCGTCCTTCACGCTCCTCGGCTCCCCAAACGTTGTCTATCATGGCGTTGCGAACGATGGCGCCTTCATTGAAACGAATGGATACTTGGAGAGCGTATTCGCGGTTTTCGCGGTACAGATTGATGTTCACTCGCTTTCCTGAAATCCGGCGTTGCTAATAAACGTAGTGTGTGTGTTTCTCACCAGTAGACATGGCAGAAACATCCAGACGTTTTCCAGGAAGAAGGTTCGCCACTGCGTTGTAGGGGTTCGCGAACATGCGGCCTCCATAGTGGAAAAGACGAAGCGATTCCAGATCGCTCTTGTCACCGTTGATGGATACATGGTCGATCTATAAAAGCTTTGCCCCTCAGCTGCTCGTTGTTTGCTACTCACTCCGTCGAGATCCATTCGCTGCTCGAAGCTTCCAACGTCCACGCGATTCGCAAAAACCTGAACAACCGATTTACGCGACAAAAATCGGGTTTTCCAACTTGGAATTTTCCGTTGATGATTCGCACGCGCAGATCGAATTCTTCGCCTGCACGGAAGGGATTCGAGATTCGCTGTTCCTTTTCGCTCCAGTTTCCGTCTTGGAAAGTGTTGTAGATGAGTTTTCCAGAAAAGATTCCTCAAAATATCGGTTTCCAAAACGTTGCATAGAAGAAAACAAACCTTCGTCGAAGCGAATGGAGAAATGCAGCGGCAGATCAGATCCATCATGTCCTCCCTTGTGGAAGTTGAAGTCGATTCTTAAAACACGACTGTTGCATGTAGAGAGACCGCAACAGACCTCTTTGGTTTTGCTCCGATTTTGCCCACAGCGTGGATGGTTTGTCCTTCTTGGAACGGTTCACTGATGCGAGTTTTGAAGGGAAGATGCTAAATAAAGTTAAGTAAGGCAAAGTAGATAGTAGAACCGCCGCATACGTATTCCTGTTCGCCGATGTATTTGCGATAATTCGACTCCTTTACATCGGTGTCGTTTTCGGCGCAGACGTACGCCACGAGAAAGAGCAGCAGAAGGGCTACAACAACGATTTCAAAACGACACAGCAACAACAGACCAACCTTTCATTGCTTTCAATGTCGAGCTAACTCGCCGAAAACATTGGATTGTGCCGAAATCAACCAAACGATCAAACTCATCAATCAACGGCACCAGCAACTGTCACTGATAATGAGACGGGCATCTTTATCCAAACATCAATTGGCACCACCCCCTCGTGTAGTTCCTTTCGACTGAAGTTTGTCGAATGTTTCAATTGATCGAGATGCATACAACCGCATTAAGCACGCAACTCTGACAGACAATTCGCAAAGCTAAATTGCGGTGGAAGAGCTTTCATTGCTTTCTGCTGTCGCATCATTCTGATGTAACGTTTTCAACATCTCCAACTGTTAACTACAAAAAGAAAAATTCTCAGAACTACGAAAGATTCGATCCGATGGACGTAAACATGCATTTTCCACTTTGGTAACTCGAGAGTGCGTTTGCAATGTTTCCTGAGTTCTCTCGGCGTGCCGTGTGAAACAGCTGTTGTTTTCAGAAACGGCACTTCTTTTATCTCACTTTTGTTAACTTCAAGTGTCGCGGCGTCGCCGCCAAGCGTGTTTGGAAGAACTCCTTTCTCGGTTTCCACCGTAACCGTCAACACAGCACGCAACGGAACCAGTCGTCTTGGCCGGGCACAATGATAACGAGTTGATGGGTGTATTGGCAAACAGCGTTTGTTTTCGATCGGCAATGAGGACACCAGAGCTGCTGAACCGCATTGTGAGAGTGTAGTGTGCCGGACTATAACAAACTGGAGCATCTTAATCTTCAATAATGGGATGATTAACTCCTCTATGACTGGGAATTTCACAACGGCTTCACAAGGTTCAATGACAATAAAAGCGAAATTACAGTTTTCAGTTGAGTTCTGGCTTTCTTCCAAGTGTTTCGCATCCCAACACAGCGAGTTCGATAGAAAAACAGATTGTTATTAGTGCACTTTCGTAATTCCTGCCACTTGTATATCGCTGTCGAACTTTGGAACGATGAAACATATTTACATGAAATCGCCCTCGATGAATCGAATTGTTCGACAGTAAAGGAGCGGATAACAAACAACGTTTGTGACTCATCGCCGATTTCTCTGGCATTCCTAGCAAACATTCCCTCTGACTCACGCTCCGAGCGGCCATATCACCGCAAAGTTAACGTCAACCGCAGCCGTTGGAAATACCGTATGCCGCCGGTGTCGTTGTTTTCCTTCCCTGACAAACAACCAGATACGGCCGCTGCGTGTGAAGTGAATGCATTCCCTAAAGAGTTCTTCTCACCTCTATACAACTGTTCCCGCGCTGAATGGCGGCGAAACGTTACTGAGAAATTTTTTACGCCAGGCGGTAACCGGTTTCCTTTGCCAACTCATGATGTGAAATGCAAAACGTTTTGGTGTGAATTTAAAATGCGCATCGATTACTTCAGCGGAAGGCGCAGAGTCGCTTGCAGGAAGTGAATTTACCTTTCGTTCGCTACACCGTTGTGAATGAACGCTTTTTTGGGAGAACGGTGGCTCGAATGCACCTAAGACGTGATCAATCAATTCTCAAACAAATTACGGTCGTCTGGTTTTGTGCGCAAACCAGTCGCGAAGTGTACAAAGTCAGTTCAAACCAATTTTGATGCACTCTACGCAACTGTCTGTTGTCACTCTGCACTCTGCACTCACGTTCAATTCATCCATTTTAGCATCAACGTTTGATGAAGACTTTTCGATTCCAAGTAGAAATGCTAACCTTGCAAGCGTCAAAACATCATCGATTGCGTTTACCCGGTGTTTGGCTGCCGGCATGTCAATTATAGGTAAACGCGTAGGCTCGCAGAGATTTTCCCAGTTCGCTCACAGGGTAAATTGTCCAAACCAGTTTCCCTGCGATTCGTCGATCGCAAATTGATTCATTAAACTTTTTGAAACATTCCGCCGAAGAACGGATTGCAACAACTGCGCTCTCTCCGAGATACCGTAGTTACTTGCCAAAACTGTTCCAAGGGTCCGGAAAATTGAATGCACGAACAGTGGAAGCGATGTTCACTGTACAGCACCTCTCCCACTCCTGGGAATCGAATACCACGTCTGCGCCCTCTTTTTTGTAACCACAGAAATGCGATGCAGGTGTGTTTCCCTCAACCCGGCAAATGAATAAAACGCGTTCCGACATCAGCAGCTGTGTAACGGATGACTGGAAAGCACTCGTTTCGGCATTCAAAAAAGCGCTTGCAGTCATTGATTGTGCGGTTTCGCAGTTGACTCCGCGATATTCGCCCCGCTCGTTTAAATGTTTGTCTCGCACACTGACTCCCTCGCTCATGTGTTTGCGTGCCTTCGAGACGCAAGGAGTGAATCACGGCAAAAAATGTGGAGACGGCGACTGGCGATACGTTCCGGCATCGCGCGACGTTGAAACATTGACGATAAACAGATGTGAGCATTGCTGACAGTTACCGTATACCTACCTACACAATGTGAGCGTGGCGCTTTCCGTCCATAGCGCAGAATTCAATAAGCTACAGTAAGGATTGAGTGCTAAACGATCAACGAATGTTTTGAATTGAATCATTGGAGGAAATGTCCTTTTGAGATGAAAAGTTTACCATTTGCGTCGGCGTACCAGTGGGAGGGCGTGAAATTTCTTAACTTCTCCTGTTGTGCCGCGTATTCGAATGTTTTTGACATAGCTTTCTGATGACACGCAACAATTCTATTTAAGTGGTGGTGCGTCCTTCATTTAACGGCGCCTTGCGTTCGCTGATTTAGATAGCTGTGTTGGGTTGTGCGTTGGGTAAGAAGGAATCATTGTTGTTTTCTGCGCTCGTTGCGAATTCACGTCAACCCCTCCAACAAACAACCAGCCGGGTGAGAGTGAAAGAGGCCGGGCGAACGACACTCCTCCTCTTCCTCTCCCCTCCCCAACTCGCTCGTTCTCTCTGCAGCTTTTTCGTCGACATCGGCGACGCAGCGATAGCGTTTGGCCTTGTAAACATTATTTCGCGTTTCGCGGAGCTCGAACCGCCTCACGGCCTCCTGCTTCCGTCGGCGAAGTTGCGGCAGCATTTCCACAACAACGACTCAGTCAACTTCAGCGGCTCTGGCAGCGTCACAGACCCTTCTTGTGGTCGTTGCTTGTTTTCCGTTGATCGATTGTTGCAACTCCTGACGCCCTTAATCTTCAACCGGCACACGGCCTGTTGCATGTTGAGTGGTGAGGGTGTCTGTAGCAATGCACATACCCACACACCTCACTCAGTGTAGGCACATTCGCTCCGTTTCTCGCAGAAAACTAACCAAATGAGGAATATGACTAGAACGTTCCTCACAAATCACTTGTCGCTCCTTTGTTGTTGTTTTGAGCGTTACGGTGTGCGCTCCAATCGGCATTCCTGGCTGGTGTTTATTTTGACGAGTCTTCCGCTCTTCACTCCCCTGTTTTTGCGCGACGATTGTTTTGTTTTCGATTACTCACAGCAGTTTTTGCCTTCAGGAAAGAACCGTCCGTGAACCATGGCCGAGCAGAAGAGCTACGTAAGTTGTGTAGCTCGAGGGACATTGTTAACTTTTGGTTTCAGCCCGTCCCCTACCACAGCCAGCTTCAAGAGAAGATCGAGCCTGGACAAACTTTGATTGTTAAGGGATCGACCATCGAGGAGTCTCAACGGTACAGAACCATCTTAAAAGTTAATTTTTCATTACGTCATTGCAGCTTCACCGTCAACCTTCACTCGAAGTCGGCTGACTTCAGCGGAAATGATGTTCCCCTTCATATCTCCGTCCGCTTCGACGAGGGAAAGGTAACTTGTCCATAAAACGTTTGACGGCCGCCACCGTTACTGTTTCAGATTGTTCTGAACTCGTTCAGCAACGGAGAGTGGGGGAAAGAAGAGCGCAAGAGTTGCCCCATCAAGAAAGGAGAACCTTTCGATATCCGCGTCCGCGCTCACGATGACCGCTTCCAAATCATTGTCGACCAGAAGGACTTCAAGGACTACGAGCACCGTCTTCCTCTTTCCTCGGTCTCGCATCTCTCAGTCGATGGAGATCTCTACTTGAACGCCATCCACTGGGGCGGAAAATACTACGTAAGTCCTGTGGTTCTTGGTCATCCACATAATCATCCACAAAATTGCAGCCTGTTCCCTATGAGAGCGGAATCGCCAGCGGTTTCCCGGTTGACAAGAAACTCATGATCTTCGCCACTCCCGAGAAGAAAGCCAAGCGCTTCAACATCAATCTTCTCCGCAAGAACGGTGACATTGCTCTCCACTTCAATCCTCGCTTCGACGAGAAGGTTTGCGATCACCACCAGTACTGTACGAAAGAAGGCGTTTTTCAGGCCGTGGTCCGCAATGCTCTTCAAGCGAACGAATGGGGAAATGAGGAGAAGGAGGGAAAAATTCCTTTCGAGAAGGGAGTTGGCTTCGACCTTGTGATCGTCAACGAGCAGTACGGATTCCAAATCATGGTCAATGGAGAGCGTTTCTGCACCTTCGCTCACCGCTCGGACCCCAATGACATTGCTGGATTGCAAATTCAGGGAGACATCGAGTTGACTGGCATCCAGATCCAGTAAATCCCGAACTGAGTGTGTCAATTAAATTATTTGCACGCTGTCCTTTGCATCCCTGCGTTAACTGCCTATCCCCAGTGTTACAGACATCATTCATTTCTTTTCATTCATTCAACACTTCCATTTTTTGCTTTTCTATTCCACACTATGCTGCTATAGCTTAAAGCTACCAGATTTTGACAGCTCGTTCCAAGTAGTAACTAATATCGAAATTATATCCTTCTATCATCTCTCTGTTATCACTTTTTGTGTGACTACCGTAATCAATAAAATCCCTTTGTAGAAGCAATGTCTAGCCACTTCTGTACAGTCAGTAAACGACAAAAAACGGAACATCAATTTTGACAGCTCATTCCAGCTACAACTTCCCGCCCACGTTCAAGAAAACGATTCATCACTTCACTGAAACCTGTCAGCAGGCGGTTCCGTTTGTGAACCGTCCTGCCGGCTGTAAACTGAGTAGCCTAGTGATCGCACTGCACGCAGGCAACCGACAATCTTCAATGCGGGAGTCGGGGTCGTCCGTTCAGATAATCACACAACCGTTGATGTGCCACCTTGAAGAGTTGAGAACGGCAAGTTCAACAGAATGAGCACAGCGGCCTCGATGAGTGCCATTTTGATGCAATCATTCGCGCAGATGCTTGATTGGCATTAGCATTGATGCTCAACTCAGATCAACCAAGATTCAGCTTTGTATTTGACACTTCCAATTTGCATGATTGGTTCTCCAAAACGGAGTATATGACGTTCGTTAGTTATAGACATGGGGTACCCTGCACAGCCCTCTTAACTCCTGAAGGTCGTCAATAACCTTCGCTTACTTGTTAGTATTTCGTTAGTTAGAATGGTGTCTTTTAAATCACTCTACGACTATTTTCACTTCGCAGAATGAGTTGGGACATCGTCGTGCTCACTGCATCAGAGCTCCTACACACAAGCGGATGTGCAACATGCTGTGTTGCAAATCGTTATGCACGTTCATTATAGATTTTTTCCAAATGGGATTTTCCAAAGAAGGCGAAGATTGGCGATGTCATTAGTTGTATCGTTGATTGTTTTTCTCAACTTCTGTTGGAACATTGCTGGATTAAAGGTTTCATGACATTGCTGTTGGATCATTTGAGACAGTGTTTGTCATACAGTATGCTATGCACAAGACTGATCTCATTTGAGAGTTCAATGGATCATCGGTTCAAATCCAGATAGTGTCTTGTTTAATATTTGGTTGTTGCGGTTGCAGAGAAACTCTTTTCCGTTCCAGACCTGCAGATGCCTGTATGTACAAACGGATAACTTTTCAACATTTATTTACCGCAAAAACGCATTGTGAACAAAGACTTGCACTATTGGAAGTGTTCGCGATGGAAAAGACTTTAAGCGACAAATTACACTCCAATGAAAGAATCTGAGAAATGACGTATGCCAACATCCAAGAATAGACGACTGTGAGGAACTAATGTCGTAACAGAACGGATAGGACACACGGAAGAGAAACAGAGACGACACGAAGTCATTATATACAAAACTCAAAGTATGAAGACAATATATACAGAGATTCTGAAGTCTTTGGCATTCAAATGATGCATAGGGTGGCCGAGTTCTTTTGCGGCTTTGTAATGCGTAGCCACACCCGTTGGAATTGTTTTTGAACATGAATAAATAGCTTGTACTTGTACACTGATGCTAGCATTGAAAGTGTCGATGGGATAAACTGTTGCTGTTTAGGAAAGACTGACGTTTAGAACTTGATTCTGGGAGTGAGCGGGTGTTTCGTTTGAGCTGCTCTTGGTGAGTATCGATGGTTCATTGTAGCGTTGCTTGATTTTCAAAGTAGGAGGAGATGGCGCAGATGAGGTAACCAACTATATGTGTGTCATGGAGCACTTGGAAGCGTCTTTGCACTCACTGCCTGTCCGGCAACGGCAATACTCCTAAATGAGTCACTGCAGCGCAAGCAGATTTGGAGACACAAACCTCTTTGAGTGCGTAGTTAGTCAGGCGCCGCACTTTACGGTACTTGGCGCCGCTCTGGACGGGTGTGCCGCTTGACGCCACAAACATCGGACGACTCATGTTCGAATGGCGCATGGTTTGCGTGTACACCCATGACATCGTCTTCAGATCAAGAAAATCATTTTCGCGATCTGGGAAAACTGAATCATTCATGTTGACTTTGCGAACAGAATGCGTTTACCTTTTGGTTTCAAATAGAGATTAGGCGACCAAATCATGCAGGCTTCGAGTTGAGCTTGCGAGGCGAGCGTCTGCTCCAATGATCTTTTCGCTAAAATCAGTCACTGGTTGTTTATACCGTAACTCCTAGCCAATACCCGGTTTGGCACGTCTGTCGTGAATTGATCGCAAATGGTCCTGTAAGGCTCGTTTGCCAGAGAATCTTGACTTGCAATCGCCATACAAGCAGAAGAATGTTTGAGCGTGCGGCACGTGTCTGGAAGCGAAGTGCTCCCGCAACCACTCAAACTGTAAGTGAAATTAGGATCAGATGGTGCGTCGAAGCGCCATTCTACCTTCTTCGAATTATCTCCGCGTGTGATGTTCATCTCGCAGTTCCCCCATTTACATTCAAATCGATCGTTCTCTTCATCGGCGCCTTCGCTTTTGCTACTGGAGTTTTCCTCGTTGTCTTCCTTGAGGTCTTGCAGCGCAGTGATGTGGTCCTGCAAAGTAGTGCTCCGTTGTAACATCAAAAAACATTTAGTTACCGCCAGCACATGGTCGTAAAGATCGTTTTCAGATGTCAGCAGCTTCTCGCAAGTGCTCCATTCACATTGAATGTAGCTCTGTTCATCGCACGCTTTGAAGCCTTCCGTCAAAAGCGACTGTGCTTCAAACGAGCACTGTGAAAGAGTGTCCGATGCGCAAAGCGAAGTTGATGGTCTGTTCTCCGGACAGTTGGACTGATCTTCAATCAACTGCGCACTTTCAAGATGTGTAGACTTTGCGAGCAAAACTTCAGAACGGCTGCTGGTTGAATTATGTTGCGTGGTGTTGCACAAATTGCCAGCAGCTTGAAGATGCCACGATTCGGGGCTTGACGGGAACGACGAAGTCGGTGAGTCAAATCCCGAATCCAACGAGAAATCGGAAGGACTAGACGGATCCATGCGCGTCGATGTGCCACTTCCAGCAGCCTAAACCATTTTTCATTAGCAAACTCTGTTTACTAGCGTAAACGGATTCTACGTGCTGAAAAAAAAGAATAGCGATTGGGACGGAGCGTTTGTAATGAATGAGGCTGCGATCAATCGATATTGTGCGCGTAAATCAGGCTGTGAAGAGACAGGCTGTGAACCGTAAGGAACCATGGATGGTCCCCTCACCCTCCGACAGTTGAAGCCCGACAAAACAAAAGCGCAAGGATCGCTGTGACAGCTTGTTGATTGAAGCAGTTCAGTTTACTTGCAAAAGTAATTCTTTATACCGTATTTGCCTAGAACTTCCCGTTTCAGAAAACAAACAATGAAAAGCTGTCCTGCGAGGTGAACTCTGCGAATTTCGCTCGTTAAGGAAGAGAACGTCCTTGACTGTGAAAACGGAAAAACAGTCATGGCCGTTCGCGCCTTCTTCTACTCCAAAATCGGCACATTTCGCACAATTGGGCTGTGTAAAACATATGTGAACGTGAATCGGCATGAGGTCGTCGCGTCGATGGAGAACGTTTGTACAACGAACGCCGGCGATATAGGAGACGACAGTGTGATAAAAAAAACGTCCCATGATAAGAAGAACGCGATCGCGCTTTCTCCCAAAGGCATTAAGCAGTTCGGAAAACAAAATGAGTGTTCAAGCTACAACGACTAACCTGTTTTGTCTGCGAATTGTCATTAGCTGTTTTGGTAGCTTCTGCGGCTGCCGGGACAGACATTTTTCTGTGCTTTCCGTGTTCACAGTTCCGATGACCACAAATTCACCGAAAGCATCAGAAACAGGCCAGCTGTCAGCGCACCTCGTGGACGCGTTTACCCGTACAAGGCAAGATGAACTCCTAAAATCTAACAGAGGAGGAGCTGACGTCGGCGAATAGAAGCGTGAAACGCGATATGCTCTGCACGGCGGTTAACTCAACCTTGAAAACCCTTTGCAGTCAGGCAACTGGAACGCGAATACAGACAGTTGCTGAACAGTTCCGTTCCTCGAACTAACTTTCAGTTGACAGAGAAATTAGTTGATGATGGATTTGAGAACATCTTAAGATTGCTTAATCCACGATGTATCTACGCCAACAACGCCTTCACTCACTCGCTCACTCATTCATTCACGCTCGCACACACCCACAGTCGCTTATTGGCGCATTCCCCGCATACAACCAACCGTTAACCAATAGAGCAGCGCACATGTACCGAGCACACATCAAAACTCGCAATCACATACAATCGCGCATTATGACGTTCATAATCGAGATAAACAACAAAACAGCTCAGTCAGTTTCGCTTAAGGCAGGTGACACAAAGCAAGCCAAACACTCCGATAACGCGAAAGCCTACGTGAGCATAAATTGTAGACTTTGTCACGCGAACAAAGTTGAAAAACAATAATAAAAGAAATTATGACTTAGAAGCGAATTAATCGAGATGTATTCTTCTCTTCTCAGAATCAGCGTTTGTTTTTGTTTTCCTGGGGAGCCGCCGTCGCTTCGAAACCAAGTTTCTATCAATTACATAATTTCGATTTACTACAAGTTAAGTCATTTACGTATACCGTATCACAACAAACAGCTTCAACTAAATTGCTAATCATGAGAAGGGAGAACATCGCCATGCGATAAGAAATTCCCTTTACCGTAGTTGCGTCCAAACGCTCTTCTATCACAGTGCGCATAATTAGTCACTCATCAGAGAACAGACAGATCTGAGACCTTCGGTGCAATTACCGTACGATAAAAGTGCGCCTCCTTCTTTTGTTTCCTGTGCACTTTCATTTTACTACTTCAATGTCACTGATAATTGTACAATTCGCTCGTAAGTAGATAAAGATAAAGCCCTCGCGCAAGCAGCTCAGAAAACAACATGTGGGATCTAAAGCCCGGACCGAGATAAACTCAATCGATAACAAGGAACTTGGCCAAACGGAGTACGTGCAGTAATTCAACCCTGATTAGTCTGCGCCACAATGATCACACCACCGAAATGCGGTGGGGAATGTGGCAAACACATGGCCTCGGTATGTAAACAAAAAAAAGACAAAAAACCGCCATGGGAAGCAACGGATCTGTCTGGTTAGTCAGCAATGAAAACAAGGTGGGGAGCGGGGACAAATGACCTGGGTCTGAGGGAACTGGCCTTTCTGCTGAGGACGAGAACGCGCGAGAGATGGTCTTCCTGCGCCCTTGGCGGTTGCCCTCTGCGACGCTGCGGCAATCCACCCATGTTCTCTGTCGCTCCCACTTTGCGCGATTACACTCCGCTCTCTCCCGTTCACCCACTCAATCGTCCGAGTGACCTCCTTTGCGTCTCCAGACACACCGCGCTATTTCCCGATTCCCATTTTCTCGGCTATCGCTGCATTTGAAATAGCGTAATTAGACTCGAGCGGAGCATAGCCGACCTCCTCCGATATCGTACTATTTCCCCGAATTATGAGTGGGGGAGGACACACATAAACTAGCCTTCTTCACTGCGCTTTCGATGCAGCTTGAGAGGACGCCGTTTGTGTGGACACTGCGACAGCGACAAGCTGCACCCGATTATTACCCTATACGGCGAACGAAACACCATCTGCCCACACTCGTAATTACCAAGCGCATGTAATTTGCGCGTTCCGTGAAGTCACAAACACCTTTTCTTCTTACGAACAGGAGCGGCATGAAAAGATGTTGACGGAATGCTTTCTGTATCTAGAAAACAACTCTGTGAAACGGAAACGTTACGACAGTCTCTGAAAGGTCGCTCCTGTTAAACGCCGCCTCATTCGCTCGCTTACGAAGAAAAATTAATGACAAATGACACCTGCGAAATTCAGGGGAGAAGGGAGATTGACTGGAGAGCTTCTCGGAAACGAACGCCTCTTTTGACGTATACGACGGGTAGCAGCATTTTAATTTACATTTTTTATGAGAAAGAGAAAACAACAATTGAATCCGTCGGCATGCTCTGCTGATCACAATGATTCTCTTGATGTTTGGCTGTTACTTTAATCAAAAATCGACCCCATTCATGCAGTTGGTCCATCAATGCGCCTTTTCGAAGTCTGTTACAACGGATTAAGAGATATATTTGCGACAACGTCATCATACTTTTACAACCTTGTAAAAGTGATATTTATAACACAGCACAAAATACCAGAGTAACATTGAGAACAAAAAGTGTCACAGAGCGCTGCCGTTATTCGAAGACGGGTGCATACCAGATCCATGATGATGAACAGCTGCCATAGGATTGAAAGGTGCTCCCGCTCCACTATTCTGTTGAGCGTGCATATGAGGTTGACCAGGGAAGAAACCTTGATGCTGATGCTGAATCATGTGAGGTTGCATGTTTGCCATGGCCGATCTGGAAATTCCAGGATTGGTCCAATCAGTAGGCATTTTAGGTCTATCTTCTAGCAGTTTGTACTCTAAAGTCATATCTTTCGGAATCTAAAAATAGAATAAGAGATAAGATGGAATGAATATCTGAACTGACCTTCCTCCACTGATGAGGATCGAACACATTGTACGAACCCTTCTCATAAGTGGAAGTATGCTCCTTGACGCCACCGTATGGCGATCTCGTCAGCCACATCTGTTCTGTTTTATGAAACCTCCAATCACGAGTGTACCTGAACCACAAATATATTAAAGAAGAGTGAATAGAGTGCGTAGTTAAAGGCAATCCGTCTACTCAGAGAGAGTCGCAATTAATCAATCTATCAGCATTGGTGTATCTGTACTCCGTAAATTAAAATTAAATGAGGATGTGGAAAACATGCTCGAGCAAGACGCATTCGACATGCATTCAAGAACGTTTGTAAACACTTACAATTCGTTCGCTGCTGCCAGTTGATACATTTCCTTTGGGTAGTTATAGAACAAATAGAACAGCACGTCTTCGGAAAATTTGCCTAGTTTGATAGGCGGCAGTTTGTCCCTGATCATAGGATTCGTGATATATTCTTCCGGAACCTTTGCTTCGAGATCTTGCACTCTACAAGAGTGATCTGCCCATGGACCTCCGAACGCAGTGTACAAATTTTTGCTGCAAACTCATTAAAGCAAAAGAAAAATTATTGCGACGTACTCCGAAGAATGAATATTCAGACCCAAATTCGTCAAATCGTTACCAAGAGCTAACGCAATTATGGATCGATCACTATCTATCGCCCGTAAGAATGTGAGCAAACCCGCCATACCGAATTGGTCAGCCAACATTGTAGGAGGAATATTCGTCACAGTGCCTAAAACAATTCACGATTTCAAACGTGAAAGTGGGCTCCGAACTCACCATCTGGCAAAGTCTTGATTCCTGTTTTGACTTCCAGGGTTGGCGCACGACCCACCGGACGCTCGGATGGCTCAGTTGAGTTCTAAAATCAATCAGAATAGCGTCACATAGTAGATAACACGGTGCTTCAAAAAAAGCAGAAACAGTACGCACCTGCCCAGAACTGGACTGGCCGTTGTTGTAAGCGATTTGATCGGTTGGATTGCTACCGGGTAACGCTGGAAAGTCTTCGCTTTGCATGTGGAACTCCGAATTGTTGGTTAATGCGGGTGATCCATCGTTCGGTCTCATCAAACTTGCTGAAAGTTGGATTTTTTTCAATTTCCACATCGGAAAAAGTTGTGTGTGATGCCACTGCGCAGAAAAAATCGTGGGTGCCTGTGGCGAGGACAGCTCAGAATGACAAAATCTCTGCTTTTTCATTTCATCTCTGCGTCCAGGAAACATTCTTTATTTCGTGGGCCAATTTGATAATTTCATGCCGCTCGCTGTCGAAGCAAATCGAAAGAGTTCAGATTTTCGAGGTATCTTTATGCGCAATGCATGCGCTCCTTCAACGGGCGCCAAATTATCGCAAACAGGCCGAAATCAAAGCATCAAAACAAATCAAGTTTCACTTGAAGTGATGGGTCTACGGACTAAGTTTGATAATAGGTTTAGGTGCTAATTTACAAGAGGCGCGAGCAATTTCAAAACGAAAGAAGAGAGCACACGATTTGTAGCGAGAATGCAATTGAAAAAGGAATATTCGATGGGGTTTTTGTTTAAATTAAATGAAGAGGAGCGATTATCTTGAAGGAACTTACCATAAGGAGTGCGACTTTGTTGGACTGCACTGAATACATCCTTCTGGTACAAGTGGCTGTGAGGAACCGGGGACGACGAGAAGCTCGTTGTAGGAAGCGGAGCGTACGGGGATGCCGACTGACGCACCCCCAGAGATGGAAATTCTGAGTCGCTAATTGTGGTATCGGAAGGGAACGACTGCGCAACAGCGGAACGACACGTTGGCTGGATAGAATTGCGATCAGCTGAGAAGGCTGTACCACTGTTCATAGAACTTAAGCGCATTGCCTGCGCATAATATAATATGCTTCTGTAATCATGAACATTCAATCAATAATCGAATCGATCGAACCACAAATGTCGCGGAACGCTGGAATGGAAATAAAATCTGTGCAGAATGAGCGGTTCAGGCGGCATCGTCTCGTCATCGACCTGTTGACGAATACGCTGTGAGTGAACTAAACATCACTGATGTATTCCCGATAATAAATCACACAATTGTGCATCGATATTCAACTGCGCATAGCATTAGTTGTGGCCATATCTCAGTTGGTCACTGAACGCAGTTGTTCTATTTTTATCGGTCGCACGCATCGCAAGTCGCACAATGCCGCCAGGCAATGTCTCGTGATTTTCTCTGCTCGCTCTCTGCCACGCTTCTATCTCGTGTAACGCGTATTTCTTTCGCTCTCTCGTCAAATCCTTCCCCATTTGACCGCACGCGACCCATTTCACACAGCCACATGCGCGCGTGTTTCTCTCGACGCGATCTGCTCATCTTAGCTTTGGCGCGAATTCAAAAGCCCTTCGCACATTTCGTTGATGCGATTATTTTGGCAGCTCATCCACACATTATCGAATTTGACACTTTGGTCGATGGGCAAATGGCCTGCATACCCGTCTGGTCGATCACATAGCTTACAATGGTCAGTGTATAAATATCGCCATGTTCCATAGAGCTGAACTCTAAACTCATTTTGCTTGCAGAATGAAATGTCCTCCTGAACTCGTGATATGAGTCTGAGAAATGGATTCTGGTTACGGCTTGCCCTCGCCTGCACCTCTTTATTCTTCTTCATCACAGTGTGCTCACAGTACAGACAATTCAACGCTGATTCTAGAGAACTGAACGCTAAATTGGAGCAATGCAAACTGAACGGCGATTCGCTGTTTGCACAGTTAGAAGGTTGCGTCAAAGCAATTCTACTGCTCAATTTTAAAGAAAATGCCTTGTTTAGTAATGTATGAACACAAACGACGAATGGAAGTGCTATTAGGAGAAGTCCACAATTCCACGAGTCAAGAAATATCGGGTAATTTCACTCACAGATCCTGTAGATTACTCATGATGTTGTTGCAGAACTGAAAAAGAAACTTGATTCAAAAGATGAAGAGTCGAAATCACTTAAGGTATTCATTATGAACAAAGCAAATCAAGCAATAACTTTTCTTGCCTCAGTTGTCGCTTCTGAGTTGTTCAAAAATGAAGCAGCAGGCAGCAACGACAGGCAAATGCATAGAAGACGCAAAAATCCAGAATGCGTTTGAGAGAGAAAAGGTAAATCTTGTTTTTATTTATTTCATTTATTAGGATTTCTGGCTCGCGTACAACTAATACTGATGGAGCACTGGATTTAGAAAAAGAACGAAGAACTACATGAGCGAATTGAGATGTTAGAAAAGAAGGTTCACGAAATGAAGGTAAGGCAACAGGTCTGCAATGACAGTGGTAGACACGGACGTTTCAGGAAAACAACGAAAAAATGAATCAAACAGCAGCATCTTCTACAAAAGTAGGTACCATTCATTAGGGGGACTCACTCAGAGTCAGTCGAGAGGCTCACGTTTTGCGCTCATCAACGGTTGCTCAAAAGCACTTGATTGCCACTGATTCAAAAAAGGTGACTGATTCATGGTATCGTATTCTAAAAGCTGAGGAACCAAAGTGTTGGAACATGTAGGTGCTGAAGTTGCGTAACTTCTCAACGAAGTGTCTAAAAACTAATCTGACTTTGGGCTTATGAGAAACACTCACCTGGCTGGTCAATAAGTGAGTGTGGATGGCAAGCGGCTATTGCACTAGAAGATTGCTGCTGATCGCTGCCAAAGAGAGGGGGATACGAGTGAACAGTCTGAATTGGCTGCTGACACTTTGTCTGATCACTCCACGCGTTAACAACTTCGTTGCGCGGCACAACGTATCCGTAAGGATTCGCCATTCCTCCGAATCCTACATTGGATGATGAGGGAACTTGTAAATTCGAGTAATTTGAATTGGAATCAATTGCTGACGCGTTGTGTTGGTGGTTTGAGAGCAACGGCGATTGGTTGCACGCTGGTGGATACCGTAGTAGCTAGAAACAATACATTGAGACGCATTTTAGAAGATAAGATCAAAGTGCAACAATTACAGCTTTCGCAACATTTGAAAAGGTTACAATACGCGACCTGTCGAAGCGATAAAACGGAGAAAGGGATATGCAGATTGATAATAATAAAAAGTTTTGTTACTTACTTGGTTACTTACTTGTTGCTGCGCTTTGTTCTGCATGTAATGCAAGTACCATGTTTGCGTCTGCAGCAGTGCTAAAGCGGGATCTGCTACTCCGTTTTGATGAGTGGGTAAACGATTTGTTCGTTTCATTCGCCTTCTGCAACGTTAGGTTAACACTGCGACGGGAAGAACAGTCACCTTCTGCGAAAGTTGCCGTTGTCAAACATGTTTTCACAATCTGGCGAAAGAGTCCAATAGTTCCCTTTTCGGTCGTTCGCAGGACCCATTCCATCGCGCGCTTTTTTAATAAAGCAGTCGTTGAGGGATAGATTGTGACGTATACTGTTTTGCCAACCTTGCCTTCGTTTAGGGTCAGCGTTACGGTAATACGGAAATCGTGAATCAATATACTAAATGATCAAATTAGTTATGCGCTTCAAAATGGAACTGCGTACCCCGTATATCTGCGAAAGAGTCATTCGCTGTTCCGGTGAGTGGGCAATGGCCATCGCAATGAGAGCCACATACGAGTAGGGTGGTTTTTCGTTTTCATTCCCTTCTTCCCTATAAAAGCACTTTGTTTGTTTTCTGAATGCGATGAAAACAAAAAATATTTTGGGACAAAGTTTTTCAACTTTTGATTCACAACAAATCATCTAGAAGACACGACATGAAACCACTTACTCGACAATCTGTGGAAGATTTAGACGATTCATCGCGGGTACAGTAATGGGATGCCTGAAATAGTGAGTCATGAATTGCAACATTGGACAACCGAAACAAATTTTGTCAAAAGCGGCATGTTTCGTTTCAAATGATCTTGAGCAAAACGTCCAGCGTTTTGTACACAGCTTCTTAAGTGGCGCCGCTGTGTTTCTCCGCCTTCTAACGCTCGGTCAGAATCAGCACAGCATTGCACACCGATCGCTCCCTTAAGGATACGGTGGTTCGAGGAAACACCTTACAGAGGTGCTCGTTTGCATATCGCTCCATCTCTACCGATTACAATCTTTTTCCGCAACTTTTTTAATTAGCATATGCTAATCATTGGTGCCAATCACTCTTTAGCGCCACCTTCGACCCTCCCGCGCAAAAGTAGCTTCCTCAATCAACAAATGCACTTTGAGACAAAGGGCACGGTTTCTTACACTCACAAACGGTTGTGGATCATAATTTGGATTTGGAAAACTGCGGTTGCAGTAGCAAACTGAATACTTTCTACAGCCGCTGCGAATCAAAACGATCGGTCGAACTGACTGTCCAGTGTCGTCATCGAGGTTCTTTCGAGTTGGTTTAGTCATAGAAATCATCGGCTGCGCTAAGTGATCCTAGTCACCGCATGCAAATGTAATTGAAGGTTGACCGGGCCGGTGGCCCAGTGTTGCGATCGTCGGCGGCTGACATCCGGGCGCCAATCATTTACTCACTCACAATTCTCATGAAACGAACAGTCATCGCCTTTATTTTCCTTGTGCTTCCTCTCTTCTTCGTTGCTTACAAAACGTGCGAAGACACTGACGCCTCAGCTTTCCCTCCTCATTCTGTTCTCCTGAATCGTTTTGGCACCCGTATACTTCATCGATGAGACACCACTTTTGCGTCGATAGGCACTTCGAATCGTGAGAAACGGTGAGAAAGCGATTTGACAGCGCCGGCCTATGAGCTTATCGGTGCATGCAATCTGAGCTTCGCCAGTGTCGGTCAGCTATGTTGTAAAATAGGATTCGATTACATGAGCCAAAAACAAAACCACAGTTAAGTGTAGTTCGGGGACATGTGATTCAAACTTTTCTGCGATTGTGATGATTCTCTTGAAGGTCCAAGAAACACATTACGCCGGAAATGTTTCTGTGCGCTTTGATCGGCAGCACTCCGTGAAGGACAACTTGGAATTCAACAGGAATGCGCAGGATCATGTTCCGAGACAATTAATTCCCGCTAAGGAGTTGGTCGAGAAAATCCGCAAGAAGAACGAAGCGAATTCGCAAGTACAGGGTCGCCAGAATCATTTAAACGACTTCGATGCAGCAGAAGATGAAGGTTTGTAATAATCATGTTGCGGCACTCAATGCGGCCTTTCAGAAGATGAGCTAGAGAATAGAGAGGCACCCGATCACAATGAGATCGACTACAAAGAAATGGTTTGTTTTGAATGGTTGACTTATGAACACGTCTGTTTCAGGAGTAAAAGCTTCCGTCAATCGCCCCTTCTCTAGGCAAAACTTCCATGAGTACTGTGATCTATTGCGTTTTCAAGTTATGATGAGCTTTTGAGTGACAACAGATATCGAAAACAAATGACTTGTACTTACTGGTCCCTTTATGGTACGTTAACATAAATGCTTTAAATAATCAATTTATTTGTGTACGGGCATTGTCATTAGAAATGATCGCAGTTCGGTCTCTGGATTCTTTTCAGCAGAACGATCCCGCAAAAAAAATTCCCTTCGTTTCGGTATTAACGATGAAGTATAGAAAACCGTGATTAGCGTGAAAGGTTTCAAAATACTGCGGGCCGATTGGAACTGCACGTCGAACACGCATTACAACTGCGGTTGCAGCGGCTGCCTCAGTTCCGTTCTCGTCGATCTAAACTTTCCAAAATTGATATTTCAAGCGCCAACAAAAAGGTACCTCAATAAAAGCTTTATGGAGGACGTCAGAAATCTTAAGCATCTGGTCTCCTGTGATCTTCGAAAAGTCGGCGGTATCTTCGAATGCTTTGTTCATTCCAGCTTCTCTTAGGTTGTCTGTCAGTTGGAGAGACGACTCTGTGCTGAACTTTGGAATGCGCACCTAATTGAAACAATAAGATCTTAAATTTTAGAAGCAGTGCAGCTCACTTCCACATCGACCACATGACAATTGTCCATCAGAACAAGCAATTCGTTTCCATTAATCCTCTGGACGTAATCGTGAAGTCCATAACGTTCTTTTGGAAGCACAATGTAGACGACGAGTCCATCGATACTGTAGGGAAGGCAAACTACTTGGGCGTCTTCGTTTTCCACGTATCCGAATTTGCTTTTGTTGACCATCATCTTCACTTCTTTTTCGACACCATTCGACACGTAAAACAACTCATCGCTGGTGTGGGTTGGATTAAACTTGACCTTCCAAGCACCTTTGAAATAAGCTGCATTCACCAGAATCATCCTGGTTAGACTGTTGATTACACTCGGGTCAACTATGCTCTTGATGCAGTTATGTGTGGTTTCCGCAACCCATGAGTTAATTATCTGCATTTCAGTAAACATACATCAACGTCTTCTGAAAACTGACCTCAGCCGCTTTCAGCGCATCTGAAAAGTCGACTGGTTGGAGTTTTGCATCATATGTGTTTTCGATGAAAGCTGCGTATTCCTCCAGTACTTTGTATTCTTCCTGGACATAGATCTTGCTCGCCATTTCGATAGCCATTTCCTTAGGACAATGAGACTTTAATCCTCGCAAAATGTTGGCAAAGAAAGCGTGGAGATCCATATCAGAATTATCTGCAATTAACGTAAATTAGCATAGTAGATGCATCCGTCGAACCTCTAGCGAGAAAACGCTTCATTTCTTCTTTCGTTTCTCCGTCGGCTCCAGCATAAGCCATAGCCAATGCAGTGGAAATGGACAAAGGCGAAATAATCAGCGAGTTCTGATGTTTCTTCAGGAAATGTAGCGCGAAATCAACCTGTGTGACTTCCATCGAGTGAGCTTTTCCCTCGGGCATCTTTGCAAGACGAAAAGTGAGTTCTGGAAAACTATGTGTTCAGCTATGGCAGTTGTCAATCAAGTTGAAAGCAAATGCAAATGGAACTGCGAGCACACCAAACGCAGTTCAACAGTGCGAGTACTGCCAATAAATAGTCTCTCTTGTTTGTTTGTGTGATTCATCGATTGTCGCGACGCAATAGCAAAAACCAAACGCATCCTTGCGCCGTTACCGCACGCTGAACAGAAAATGCCATTTGCCTTCTAAATCCTGTCGGTTGTGTGTCGATCTTGGTAATAAACAATTTTTTATTTCCTTTTTTGCTCAACAGTGCTACAACCTATGGCAGTTGTCAACAAGACAAACTTCACATGAAAAGTAAGAAGTGATCAAACATGAAGGACACCTTGGTACGGCGATAAAAGCATAAAGTTCCTCTGAACAGAATGTACAACACACAAATCGAATAGACTATGCAAATGCACTCGGGAGTATATGAATATGGCTAGAATGAGCGTTGGAAAGCTTGAAGTTGATGGGATAAGAACGCCGGAAGTCTGTTCGACCAAAAGCTATCTCTTTGATCTATATTCGTATTCTGGCAAATCACCGCGCGTTGCAACACTTTCAGGATCTGTAAAACACATCTTAAACCCGATATCGCAAAAATGAGCACGAACCCGATGTTTCCTGCTGGCATGTTGGTCCCAAATACCCTGGTGAGCACAAACATTTTCCTGTCTGTGCATCGCACTTGGCACCATTATAGCATTCGCACCGCTGCTCGCAATTTTGTCCGAAACGTCCTGGTCGGCAAACTAAAAATCCGCACTTATAAGTTCATCCAGCAAGAGAACATGCCTTGTTCACATTTCGAGCCGAACAGACCCATCGGACATAGGCATTTACCAGCTACATGGTCACAGCCGAACTCCCCGCAATCGCATGTAAGTCGACAATGAGGGCCATACGTTCCACTTTTGCACCGTTGTTCACACTTAAAAAAGAAAATTATAACAAAAACGAGAATATTTAATATTTACCCGATTTCCGAAAAATCCGGGAGGACACAGACACTGGCCATCAGCTGGGTCACAAGTTGCACCATTCTGACAGTCGCAACTCTGGGTACAGTACCATCCATAGAATCCGGTTGGGCACGCTAAAATAATTCTACGGGTCATATTTTGTGACAACGAAACTTACAGAACTGACACCGCGTGCCGTATCTTCCTTGCGGACAATCGCAACATCCTTGCACGGGATCGCATTTTGCGTCGCCGTGACAGTCACAGTCCATGCTGCAGTTCAGGCCGTATTTTCCATGAGGGCAAGGCAAAGAACAAGTTGGTCCACGATATCCCAGAGAGCATTTGCATCCTCCTGTCTTTGGATCACAACCAGCGTTGTTATCGCATCGACACTTCTCCTTGCATCCAGGACCGTATCGACCTTCCGGACATACTAAATGCGAATAAAAGGGGAAACATCAATGCACTTCTCTCACCTTGTTGACATTGCAGTCCTGTGAAGCCAGCGGCACACTTGCACTGGCCAGTTACTGCATTGCATACTCCACCGTTCTCACACTCGCATACTTTAGAGCATCTACAGAGTTTCAAGCAATTAGTTTTCTGGGCGCGTTAGACATATAGTCTATTTCTCTCGAGCTTGTGCGCGGGTACTGTAGAAAACTGAACGTTCGTCGCGGCAAGACCGAAACTATTGTGACAGAATCGTCTAATTCTGCGGATTTCAGGATTTTTGTGAAATTTTGACGATTGCACAGTGTTCACCGAACTCGAATTGTCCATAAACTATACCCTCACCAACCGAAATCCGCGGATTTAGAGGATTCTGTCACAATAGTTTCGGTCTTGCCGCGACGAACGTTCAGTTTTCTACAGTACCCGCGCACAAGCTCGCGAGAAATAGACTATACTTTTCTCCGTAGCGTCCTTCCGGGCATGCGGTCTCGCAACGAGTGCCGATGAATCCTGGAGGACAAGTGCAAGCACCAGTGCTTCCATCGCACGCAGCTCCGTTCTCACATTGACAGTATTTGTCGCAGTTCACTCCGAACATTCCTTGTATACATCCTGAATAATCGTCATCAGTCATTAAGTCAGTAAAAACTAATCTACGTACCTTGTTTACAGTTATCTCCAAAGAATCCGGGCTTACAATGACACTTTCCTGTTATTGGATCGCACTGTGAGTTACTTCCGCAGCTACATTTTTTTGAGCATCCTTCACCGTAGGTTCCTTCATCACATAACTAAACATTACGTTTTCCTTTTGCTTATATATTTACCGAAATATTACCTGAGTACATGAATGTCCGGTATAACCTTTCGGACATTGGCATCTACCGCTTATATGATCACATGGTTTTTGGTTCTGACAGCGACAAGGTTGAGCGCAGTGAATACCAAAGTATCCTTTCAAACACGCTAAAAAGACAATTAAGACAAGACCAACGATCAATTTCTTACGTCTGTTGCATTTACGTCCTCTCCAACCTGATGAACAATGACAGTGCCCGCTAACATGATCGCATGTGGCTCCGTTTTCACATTGACACACTTCAAGACAACCTTGCCCATAGTGACCGTGAGGGCAAGCCAGTTGACACCTATAAAAATTTCATAATTTCCATCAAAAACAGTACCTTACTTGTCTCCTGTCCACCCCTGCAAGCATTCGCAAGTTCCATTTTCCCGATTGCAACTTGCGCCATTCCTGCAGTCGCATCTGTTTTCGCAGTTCAGGCCCCATTGATCGAAAGGACACACTAATACATACTACAGTCAACTAAATTATGTTATTCTGAAACTCACAGAACTCGCACGCCGGTCCCGTCCAGCCTGGAGAGCATGTACACTTGCCCGATTTTGAATCACAAGATCCGTCATGCATACACAGACAGTGACTGATGCAGTTAGGGCCAAACAAATCGGATGGACATTCTAAAAAACTTTGGTAAGCAAAAAATGCCCAAAATTCACAATGACCTTTTTCACATGTCTTCCCCATAAAGCCTGTTGGGCAGTCACAGTATCCTGTCAAACGATCACAGACTCCGTTGTTCTTGCAGTCACACTTTCCTCCGCATCCGGGTCCCCAACGGTTGGGAGGACAAGGAGTGCGGCAATCAGGACCTGTCCATCCACTTGGACAACGACACTCGCCAGAAATCGGATCGCATTTGGAAATGAGAGAAATCATATCGGTGTTTTCTAAAAAGAAAGTCGATATGCATTGAGGAGTCCGTCCTTACCGTGATTATCACAGTCACATATGTAACCACATCCCTTGCCGTAATAGCCGTCAGGACAGGGGCGAGAGCACGTAGATCCTCTCCACCCCGGTTGACAACTGCATGCGCCTGAAATATGGTCGCAAGTGGCGTTGTTGGCACATGTACATAGCCCGTGACAGCCAGCTCCGAATCGCCCTGCATCACATTCTGAAATCAGGCAAATGATTGAAAAGCCTTGCGTACATAGTGCAGTTACTTTGTTCACATCCTTTCCCGCGATAACCAGGAGGGCAGATGCATTCCCCATTCGTTGGATCACAATCCATTCCGCCATCACAAGAGCACTTCTTTTTGCAGTTTTCACCGTAAAATCCTTTCGTACAAGGAGATTTACATTTGGATCCGGAATATCCAGGTTTGCAGTGGCACTCTCCAGTGATAGGTGAACATGAAGCGCCATTTTGACAATCGCATAACTGCATGCAATCCCTTCCAAATCGACCGCCAGGACAAGCTAAATAGATAAATAAACACCACGATTCGCACTGGAATATCGTACTTTCAGAGCAATAAGCGCCGTAAAAACCATCAGGACAAATGCAGGTTCCATCTTTGTCATCGCACGTGGCCCCATTTTTGCAACTGCACTCATGCTGGCAGTTTGGTCCATACAACCCTTTCGGACAAGCTGAAAAGGGTAAAGTCTGAATTAGGGAGATTCAAATGTAAGAGCACATACGCTCATCACAATTTTCTCCAGTGAGTCCCGCTAAACATGTGCAAGTGCCTGTGACATGGTGACATCTCTGCGGCTGCCCGTCGGCACAGTCACACTTCATACTGCAATTAAATCCGAACGTTCCTGCAGGGCAAGCTAAAATTCGATTTGTGACTCACAGCACACGTGATCAGGCAATCGTTCACTTTACAATCCAAAACGCATGCGATAGATCAAAAAGAGAACTCACGCTGACTGCAGTTGACGCCAGTAAATCCAGGAGGACACTTTTTCCGACAAGAACCATCCTCGTGGTCGCAGGCGACTCCGTCTTTGCAGTTACACGCTTTACTACAGGTGGGACCATAAAACCCATTGGGACACGTTCGCCCGCAAAGAGGACCGTAATACCCATCGCGGCATTCACATCTCCCAGTCTAGAACTGCTTCGTGTACACAGGGAACAACTGAACTAACTAAACTGACCTTACTGTCGCACCTTTTCGTGTTTTGTCGGTCACATTTGCAGGAATGGCGGCAGTTCTGACCATACGTGAACGGTGGGCACGGCTTCTGACAATCTTTCTCGTAGAAACCTGCCTCACAAAGGCAATATCCAAACGTCTTATCGCAGCGACCTTCGGGGCAGTCCATTCGACATGTCAACTCGCATGACGGGCCATAGTAGCCTTGAAAATCACCAAATACACTCTATTGAGCAACAAGACACGAACCTTCTCGACATTCGTCATCGCAACTTGCTCCGGGAGGGCAGAGACATTCTCCGGTGATGTGGTGGCACTGCTTTCCTTGACAGCTGCACAGACTGTTGCATCCAATTCCATAAGTGCCTTCAGGACAGGATTCTTCACAAATTTCGCCCGCGTAACCGGTCATACAATCGCAAGCAGTCTTCTCTCTATTACATCTCCCTGAAAACGTTTCTTAATCGTTTACTATTTCAGTGGAGCGCCTTACCTCCGTTCTTACAATCTGAACACGTAAACTGACAATTGCGTCCAAACTGAGCGTAGTTGCAGACTGAAAACATCTCACAGTAAGAAACAAAAATAAGCACAACACTTATGGAATTGCATGCAAAGCAACCAACCTGGACGATATGAATGACTAAGCGAAATCACGGAAGCATCATTAAGCGTTGAAACTCCATCTGCTTTAAGCGATCCTCTTTCGATTTCGTACAGATCATGCAGATCGAATTGTACTTGGTTGTCTTCCAACAGCACGTCTGAACACAGCACAAGCTACATCTAGTCACCAATCACGCCTGAGCACTCAACAATAAAAAAGAAAAAGAAATCGCTACTAACACAAAAAGCCACACGATTTCACTAGTGGAACTTACTGTTTGCTTCTGCGGGCAACGCTGAGTCTAAGGCTGCTGCACAATCACGAGTTAATTTTGAGCTACATAGAGGGAAGGAACACTTACCAATACAGGTCTTCTTGTCTTTTGAAAGGACAAATCCGGCAAAACATTCGCATCGGAAGGAACCCTTCTCGTTCTTGCAAAGTTGACTGCATTCGCCGTTGTTCGCTAAGCACTCGTTCACATCTGGAATCGGAGAATGGTTAAATTCCTTGTGTGTTGGTTGAAAAACAAACCAAAGCAACTGTGGCGGTCATCCGAAAGTGTGAATCCGGAGCTACATTTGCACATGTAAGAGCCTTCGTCGTTGACGCACTCTTGCTCGCATCCCCCGTTGTTCTTCGAACACTCGTCGACATCTGAGCGAAATTTCCATCAAAGCTCCATTTCGCAGAACTTACCAGTGCACGTGCGACTATCAGATGTCAGCAGATGCCCGGTTTTGCACGAGCACTCGAAAGAACCAGGAGTGTTGGTGCACAAATGAGCGCATCCGCCATTGTTGGTCGCGCATTCGTCCACGTCTAAAAAGAAAAGATTTAACACAAAAACTCATTCATTTTCTATGCTAAGGCCGCATTCACATCAACTGTGCCTCACTAAAACACTGAAATCTCGGTGAGGTGATTCTGCACTGCACCACTGCCATTGTAATCTACAGTACCCTCGCAAGTGTGACGATCGATCGCATTCAATTGAAATCCGCTGCGACAGTTGCAACTTACAACGCCCGTCAGAAAATGCATACAAATTTCATGACAAGAGCCTTCATTCCGCACGCATGAAACGAGACGACCTTCATCTCGTTGAACTCTGTCAGCTACATGTTGATTAGTTTATAGTAATTCACTGATTTTTAGAATCTGTTCCATATTGTGATCGAAATTACCTGAGCAAGTCTTTTCATTCGAATCGAGTGTGAAGCCCTCGCGACATCCGCACTGAATACCGTCATCCGGTTGCTCATAGCAGTCGTGTTGGCACCCGCCGTTTCCAATCTCACAACCGTCCAACTTTTGTTCACAACTTCTGCCATCATCAGAGAGCGTGAATCCTTGGTGGCAACGGCATCTGTAGGAGCCGTAAGCATTGACGCACTGATGTTGACATCCACCACCATTGAATAACAAACATTCATCGATGTCTAAAGTGCGGTATTTACTATGTCTTTCCATTTGTTCTACTGGAGTTACCACTGCAGCTCTTTTGATCGAATGCAAGACGATATCCCGGGTAGCACTGACATCTTGCTCTTCCGTTGTCATTGGTGCAGTGGTGATGACATCCCCCTTTGTTGGCGACACATGGGTCGATGGCTATAACGGGATTGTTAAGTGGCTGTCGGACAGCTTTTGTGTTCGTGCATGTGTTTCCAGCATTATTTGCATAAATTACTTAAACGAAACAAAAGCTTCGGCTTCCCCATAATTAGCGTTGACACGCTAAGTATTCCTTCAACTCTCCGGCTCCCCTTGGGGTTGTAAATGACTTACGGAAACACGAACGACGATCATCGCCAAGAATGTATCCTGCTTTGCACTTGCATCGATAGAATCTTCCGTCCTTTTCTTCACAAAGATGATCACATCCGCCGTTCGACGCCGCGCAGCTGTTTTTATCTAAGAAGGAGTTTAAACAACGGTTCCATCAGTTTAGCAGGTATTGAAACTTTCTAGTTAAACAGCGTGTTCTCACGACGGGGGATCGTTCTCACAGGTCGCAACAACTGTAATCAATTTTCGCGCGTCGTAAAGGTCACATTTCCATACGTTTCAACAAGTTTAGGGAAATCAGCGCAAGAAAACAGTTTTTCTATGACTTTCCGATAAACGCAAACGAAAATGATACGTTTCCCTCATTGTACATACTCGAGGAGACATGCGAAGGTCAAGGGTCATCAATCTCATGCCTTCCTTAAGCTCAACTACTTAATCACATTCTCAAAGCATTAAGAGCAAAGCGATTTCATACCAACACACTGCTTTCCATTTGAGTGGAGTTGTTTCCCTGGAGAGCACTCACAACGATGTCCTCCCTTGTAATTTATGCATCGGTATTGACAGCCGCCGTTCTCCGAAGCGCACTCATCAATATCTGCAACATCGTGAGATTTGCATGACGATTCGTTTTGAGATCATCATTTTTTACCTATACAGAGTCGTCCATCTACGTCTAGCTGATATCCCGGATAGCAGCGACAGTAGAACGTTCCAATCGTGTTCACACAGTCGTGGTGGCATCCTCCGTTGTCCACAACGCACTCATTCACATCTACAACAGAAATATTTACTTTTTCCTTGCGCAATTGTTCAACGCACCGTATTGACATTGATTTCCTTGAAAACCTTCGGGACAATGGCACAACTGTTCGTTAGAAGCATCGAGCGAAGGAATGCATGTTCCTCCATTGTGGCACAGCTCTGTTGAGCAATTTGCTGAATGTGAGTGGCGGTAGGTTCGGATTTATAATTGTTTTCAGTTGAAGACAAGCAAAGGATTATTTACGCTTGTGCTTTGTGTTGGACATAGATAGTCGCGCCGACAACGAGGCAACTGACCGTCCACTTAAGTGCTAAAGCGGTAAACAATGGCCGCTCTCTCAAAGCAACTTATCCAAACTAATCGACGAACCGTAAGGGTTTGACAGATGTTCTCCTAATAATTTTTCTCCTTTCTCCCGTCACATCGTTCAAAGCGGTAAAACAGTTGCATAAACGGTCGTGTTTACCGAAGCGATTATGAATATCACGAAAGACATGAACGCTGAGAGAACAGGAGGTGATTTGCATAATTTACACATGCACGGCTGTTTGGCCGCGTTTTCGGTTTCCCGATTCGAAGGAGCTGAACTCACCTTTCTGGCATCCCTCCTTCCTCGGTAGTCGAATCCATCCAGGACAGCACTGCGCGACTGTATGTCGTCTGGTCCGGTTTACAGCTTTGAAAGTCCGCCGGTAGACTGTTCTGTAACACGATGATCATCTTTTTGTGCCTTGAATTGCCGCATGTCGCTCAATCATGTGCGAAGAAATGTACAGTAGACCCTGGTCAATTACTAATGTTCGCCTTCATCGAAAGCACTCGCGCTAGGAGGAAAAACGGATGCGTTCTCTCTATCTGCTCAATTTCTTTGCTCCATTACCCTTTGTTAATATACGGCACAACATATGCCCGGTCTTTCTGTCCCTCCTCAGCGCATAATCGTCCGCACGGTCGAGAACATCAAATTCGATTATAATTACAAACGTGCAGCGCCGAGGTCGGAGGTCAAATTGTTCGCACAAATGCGACGAACGAGCCATCCTAACGGTCTATTAATTCGGGGTTTCGACCTAGAGATGAGCTCTCCGCCGAACGGTATATCAAAGTTAATGACGTGCGTTCGGCGGCCACGAAGACGCAAAGCAAAAAACGGTCAATTACATGCGCTCTAACAGTTATTTACGACGGTCACTATTGTTGTGATAATCTCATCGGAAGTCGACAAATCGAAACGAACGCCGAGCACCTTTCTTTCGGTACTCCTGTCTGACTTACTTCGGTTCGCGCACAGAACAACTTCTGAACTGTCCGTTGCATCCGGGCTTCCTCGTCCGCACATATCGGGTGTATGCTTGCACGCACGGCTCCTTCACTGTCACCGTCTCGATTTCTTCATAAGGACAAACGTTTTTTCTGAAACAAATTGCTTTAAGTGGGCGTTGATAGAGAAAGCTGTCGTCTTTTTGCTGATAGACACTTGATTGAACACTCTTTCATGTTAATCAACCACGTTTCGTTGGATCGCAAGTCTCGTTCTTCCAATTTCAGCGTGCGTTTGTGATAAATTGGCTTCGAACAAAAGGCATCTCTTTAGCAAAAGTAATTTATTTGGTGGCAAGGTCAGCTGACATGTTTCATTGTTAAAACCAGCGGATGAGCTTTGCATGCGAGTCCGCTTCACGGCACGGAAGCTCCGTTAACGGAAATATTGGACTATAATGTGTTCATCAATCAAAAAGGATAAGCAAACGTGCTTAGTCAAATCGGCGTTTCGTTTTGAAGGATTAGTGAAAAAATTTGAGGACGTGAAACTGCGCGAATCAGGGGATTTCGTGGCAAGCACATTTTTTGACCTGCGGTCAGATCAGAGAAACTCCTTGCAACGATGTGCAGCAAATCGAGGAACGGTCGATACAATCTCGATAAACATCTCGGAGATTGAATCTGTGGTTTTGGATTTAGGTGTTGATGAGGTGACAGAGACATCTCGCCTCTCGCGATTCCTGATAGATCGGTATCTAATCGGGTGATGAAGTGCAGAAAAGCTCTTTGCTTCTTTTAATTCATTCTGGGTTCGCAGACTGTCACGTATTCGCTTAATATTTGTTGACTTTAGCTATTAAAACAAAGTGAGAACGAGACAGATGCAATTCGCAGCTGAATGCAACGTAAACGCAGTGGTGAATTCTGATTGTCGCAAATTGGAAAGCGAATATGCAAATTGGTGTGTTACCTTAGGGCGGCAACATGACCCCGGCTAATTCGTTTACATAACCTCCGGAAACGCTGCCACCTGATCTGTGTTTGTACTCGGATTAATTAGCTAACGTTGTTTATCCAGTCGTCTTGGTGACAGACGACGAAACCTGTCTTGCAACCTTTGCGCGAATGGACAGTAATTGAATGGTAAACAGTGCGCACGACAGCGAAACTTCCTAGTTGGGACACTGACTGAGGATAATCCCTCGCTCGCATCTGTTGCGTTTTGTCCGCAGTTGGAGACCAAGGCGCATTGTCGCATTGTCACCTGTCTGAAAATCCGCTGTTGATCAAGATCAAAAGTCTCGTGCCTTCATTCGAATCGACGCCTTCTGTGCCACATTGCGCAATTCGTGCATCGGTAATGTCAGATCGGCACTGATTTATGTGCCGATCGATGAGCGGAAAAGGAATGCGTAAGTGGGCGCAAGTTTCCCTCCCTTACCGATCCGAGCGAGCAGTTCGACCAGATGGGTTTTATGTAACGAGCACAATAATATCTTAATGATACGCCGCATAATGCATGCCTACGTTTGTTCTAACGGAACGATTTGCTTCGCACAGAAGTCAAGTGGAAAGAATCCCATAACGGCGCGGAATTTGCGCGCGGGTCGCTGTGCGCGAAATCGAAAAAGTGGCGCAAATGAGAACGAAACGGCTGCCGATGCAGAAAATCTCCGCATTGACAGAATACACTGCGGGTTACTATTATTGCAGATCAGAACTGTGGATGAGCATCAGTTTACGATATTTGGCCATAAGACCCGATCTTAATTTAGAGTGAAGAGAGTGTGCACAGCGTGTTTCAGACGTAAAATGAGTCAGTTTACAAACACAATAAAATGTTTCAACTCACTGTCCGACTCGAAGTTCTTGCAGTTGAACGTCGATTAGCGCTCCGCTGTATACGGTGCATGCAATATAGGCAGAGAGAATTAGAAGATAGTCCAGGAGGTTCATCTTGACATCAAGGCGAGACAAACAGCAATTCAAATGCTAATTGCCAAGTACCAACCCGCAGCCTCGCTTCCAGAAGTTCGGTCAATTCACGTTAAAGCGGACCTCCTGGTGGGCGCGGCGCTCTTTCCGATGCGCACTTCTGAACAAATTGAAATTGTACAACTTTCGCTAATATTAAACACAAGTCGAGCGAGCAGATATGGCAGTTGGCTGGTTCCACCGATTTAAATCCGATTGCTTAAGAACATAACAACAAACGTAACACTTGCGTAGATGTCCAGACGACTGAAATGGTCGAATCTTTGAAGCCACGCCCCATTGAAGCGCCGCCCACTCTTGTCGCTGCTGTCCGGGCGAACATCGCTTTGAGGTCGGCAGAACGCGGCAAAATTACTGAAAAGGGACCAACCGACGGGCGGCAGCAAAAACCTCTTATATATGAATTTGCATCTTGCTTCTCCAATGAAAGCAAACCAGCATGAAGGAAGTGAATGTGCTCTTTGAGGAAATACGCCATCGCACTGAAGTTGACTGTGGATGACCGCCCTTTCTCAATCGCCATGGATCAGTGCAGGCACTCTTGCGCACTCAGCCAGTTCGAAAATACAATTTATCTGTGGCGTTGCAGAGATTCAGGAAGAATACTGTTTTTGCAGTGGGTTTCCATTCCTTGAAAATCATTCATCACCCCAAACGCTTGAAGAAATAAAGACGGCTGACCTCGATTGGGGTGCCAATCTCTTGTTTTCTGTGCTACTATGATGAATTGTGACGGTTTTCTGCAGTCTCTTGTTTCACCGGCAAACTCAGAAGCAACGATGCATTAAGCGGGTGTTGCATTCGTTGTCAGCAGCCATTTTCACATTAGCAGTTTAGATTTGCATCTTATATGAATTTTCGGTTTTACGCAAGTTGAGAACGGTCAAAGACGCCCTCGACAGTCAAGAGATCCGAGTAAGTTTAAGATGCTTCCCTCAAAAGTGTTCGGCGTAGGAATGAGACCCCTTTCCTTCTGTCGAATGTTTGTTCAATGGCTTTTTGACCCTTACCTCTTATTAGTAAAATAAGCGCCCTGTTTCGAATATGTTTATCTACCGTCGACGATTGACCTCTAATGTCATCTCCTGCATAGTCTCTTTGCATTTCAGAACCTTCTAGCAGACAGGCGATGGGTCGGTTGTTCCTGAAGCTCTGTCTACTTTTATGGCAGGTAGGATCAGCGCGTTAAGTAGTTTTCACCTAATGGAACATATTTCAGTTGAATCTGCTCTCTGGTTTACTAAACTACGGCAGGGAAGGTGATGCTTGTAACCGAAACGACAGTAACTGGTATGCAGTGCCGAATTCGAAACATCATTTCATATATTGTCATCCTAAGCATGGGTAATTGCTGTATTTCCACTTCCTCAGCTTTTCCGTTTACAGAATTTACGTGAAGGATCAGTGCGCAATGGTGAACGGCGAAAGAAAAGTTTTCTCGTCCGAGGTTCAGCAGTGCGTTGTCGAGACGGATCGCGACAAGGCGACTTTTCATCCCATGAGTATGTTCTATCAACCGGCACATCATGTCGATGGCTGTTACAGGCTCGTTAATGAAATGCTTCTCCTCCAACGAATGTCCCGACGAGAAGTGGTTTTGCAGTTCGAAAGGGAGATGCTCATGCAGGAGTGAATTTGTGCAAATTGGGACTCAATGCTGGAAAAGTTGGTTTTATATCGTCCGTTCGCTTTTTAACGCTCTTTAGAACTTGGCATTAATGAAGGAGAATGTCTGTTCGACCAGCAATGTTCGTCTGTTTGGGCAACAGCCAAATGTATCAACAGCAAGTGCTCGTGTCCAGCTCCTTTCACGGTGGTCTCCACTTACAACGGCTTGGTTTGCACACTCCCAGGTAAAATCGGTTATATGAGATGTCAGTTAATCGCTGCTTTAGACGAGTGTCCAATGGGTTCTAAAACGTCTGTTCTGCTGAACACAATGAACTGTCACGTGAGGGGTGGCTGTGGAACGCATTCTAACTTGGAGCATTTGTTTGATTGTGTTCAATTTAGCTCATCGACTTCTATGTGTTGTCCAAACAGAGGTAGGCAACGCTGTTTGTGCTACAGATCTACATCATCTTTGTAGCGTACACATGCATGCAACCTGTGATGCCAGGCAACGGCCCCGGCAAGATCCTGAGATACTACTACGACGTTTCCTCCAATCGTTGCATTTCCTTCATCTTTCGCGGGGGCACTCTGATCAATACGAACGTTTTTCAATCAAAACGAGAGTGTGAGATATATTGTAGAGCAGGTGAAATCGCACTTTCTGTTCCACACGAAGATCAATTGTTTCAGAATGTCCGCGAGGGCTGGTTGAGAAGTCTTCGACCGGACAAACAGTCCGTTGCATGCACGATAGCGACTGCGGAGGCAAATATGGCTGCTATAAGCAAGACGCGAACGGAGACGGAGTGTGTTGTCCTTCGAAAGGTAGAGGAAACCTAAATTAACATAAAGCAAGTAGTTTTCAGATTGGATTTGCTCGATTGAAGGCGGAGTTGTCTACGAAAGCGTCACGAAGCGTAGCACAGAATTTGACGCTGGAACAGCTCTGGAACATGTGACATCTGTGTTTTATCCAGTGATACGGTAGCATTCGAGACGACCCCGCCGTTTACAGTTGTACTTTACAGATATTTCTACTCGAGAAGTGAGAACCGCTGCAAAGCATTTTTGTTCCAGGGCGAGGGCGGAAACTTCAATCATTTTCTCTCCATCGAACAATGCAAAAACTACTGCAGTTCGGGTATGTTCTGTTCGCGTTGCAGTCGCTAATAAGCAACTATTTAGTGACGTGTGCTGGTGACGTGCTCTCTGTGAGTGGAAAATTAATTTCGTGTTCGGAAAGTCAGCCGTGCGTGGATGGGTACATCTGCACGTTTGGCGTCTGCTGCAAGGACAAAGGTACCCGAGGAAAGGAGACGCTCCAGTATTTTATGGACCTATTTAGGAACACCGTGCATGAGTGGATATGAAGCACTTGTCACAAGCGGCTTACAGTATGAGATGAACGCTGCAAAGGGATGCGCTCACAATTCGGAGTGCCCACTTCCGTACGTTTGTCAAGTGAGCAACAGCATTTCCAGCGGGAACGGAAAGGGATTCTGCTGCCGCAAGAGAAAACTCAACTGTAGGTGAATGTAATTCTCACATTTCACTTATCGTTCGCATAGTTTCGAAGCTGAAACCACAGGAACATTTCCTTCCCCTGTCTCATAACAACATGACGACGTCGTTCGTTTCAAGCGAATTCAAACCCCGAAGAACGTCCGTTTCAAGAGAGAACGCCTACACGGAATTTATCTCAAACTCTCCGCTAATGACGACTACACCCGTCTACACCACCACTGCAACTACAACACTTGAAACACGGATGATAGTTACCATAAAACCAGTCGCGCACTGTCCAGGTAAGATGAATTTCATGCAAGTGTAGATCGAATACTTTAATTAGGAAATCGTGATATTCTGATGAACGAGCACGGAAGTCCCGCGACCTGCGACTTTTCCGCACTTGCTGCGGTGGACGATTTTTCTCTTGTACAACGTTGCGGAGGTTCTGTCGATCACAAGTGTGCCTTCGCTAACCTCAACGCGACGGCGGGAGTCTGCTGTTCGGAAATGCAACCCTACGAGCACAGATGCCCCGATGGGCTTGTTCCGCTTCTCGCGTCTGTGAGCGCGAAAGTGAGGCTCTGTTCTCCTTTGCTTCCCACATCATGTGAAGCTGAAAATTCATATTGCGTTTTTGATGAACTCTTTGGAAGCTATCATTGTTGTCGGTACGGTCATGCACTGCACTAGATGGGAGTTTATGGAGTGCTTTAGCAATCACACTACTACAACCACGTCCACCATGTCTACCACAACCACAACTACAAGTACTATACCGGCATTGCGCTTCGCTAACCTTGAATGCGCCACGGTCAAGAACGTTTGAGAACCTCTTGCTCACCGCGTTTCCTCCATCGATGAGCTGATCGATGAGATCGTCGAAGAGAAACACGCATCCGGCAGAATCCCCGGAGCGCCGACAGAAGCATTCGATTGCGTCATTCTCTTGCAGCGAAACAAAACGCAAATGAAGGCGCAGCGAGTCGCGCAACCTTCTCGTCAGACAGTCGATGAGTCAGCATTGCGCAGCGCAGTCTGTATCTTGAGGAAGTTTATCACGCAGCCGACTTGTTTTCATATCCACGAGTTGTTCCTGACTGACACGCGACTTAGAGAATGCGTTGTTATTGTCTTCAGCTTCGGTGAAAATCATTGAATTATCTTCTTGAAATCACTTAATTCGGGAGTAAGTTAACCGTGTTTTGCGTTAGTCACCGGCATCAAAGTTCTCTTTTCTGAATGCGCGTTGTTGCCGTGGAAACGCATTGAATTAAAATTGTTTACCGTGGACTCTTCAAAACTCAATCTTCTTGAAAATCCAACAGCTTCTCGGATGTCGCTCCTTCGCGCCACGAAGCAAGCGAAGGAACATGAAATTAAACAACCCACAGAATTCCCAAGACTCCGGCCGAAGCGAATCAAACTGAGAAATCGGCATTTCCCACGTTCTCTCGCGCTGAATTTATTGTTTTCGGATTTTGGTCGACGAAACCACCGAACATAATCATAGTTCTTTCTTTTATTTCTCACGGAAAGCGCTGGGTTACGGTAGCGCAAAATTAAAATCGGCGGTTCCGTGTGGGGAAAACGTTATACTGTGAATAATAGATGAACGCGCGCATTTCTGATCGTTTCGCTTAGAAATTCACCGGCCGATTAATCCCCGTTTCCCCTCGTTTTGTTTGTATTCGCGAGTCTTCGTCTCCACGAGATCGACGTTTCGCGTCACTTTGCCTCTCGTCGAGAAGCGCATTTATGCGTTCACGCGAATTCCCCAACTCGGCTTCGCGTTCGCTCCCTAAAAATCCGCTCGGCGCCTTCACTGCATTAGCACTTACTCGCCCCTAGCGTTCTTTCGCTCCGTGCCTCTCTTGGAATGAATGACGTCATCCGCGGCGGCGTCGACTCGGCACTCGCGCGGACCAGCGAGCACCGAGTCCTCGGGGCATGGGCCCATCGATTCGTGCCAAAGGCGGAGCGTCGAGGGGCGCGCGAGGGACGCCGCCGTCTTTGCGCATATCATCCGAGGGGCAGCTCAAACGGACGGCGGCCCTCACTCGCTCTGACATCCTCATACGGCAAGTTTTCCACTTTTATTTCTTTTTTCATGGGGATCAGCAATCCGCGATTCGCACCTCTCACAAGCGCCTTCTCCGCTGTTCCGCGCCTTCTCACCAGGCTCATCTCTTCCTTTTTCTCTCATGTCTGTCGGAGGCTCTAAGCTCAACGTAGCGCTCGCAGCTAAGCGGATTCCTTTTTCTTTAATGATTCGTCTGTTGCGGCCACGTCACCCAATCCTCATGTTTTACCTTCATAACAACCACGCGCTGCCTCCGCCGGTGCGTAACTCATCGTTGTCTCTGCAAATTGAGGCTTTGAAGACTTCTCTTCCAAAATATTTACTTTTCGCCTTTTGCGACGCTTAGCGCCGACAAATTCGTGTAATTAAATTCGCCCGCGTCTCTTCAAAACATTGAAAACAAAGCGAAGGAAAACAACGAATGAATTAAGCTGAATGAATCACAACTCCATTCTAAATTCCCTTTTTTCTCTTCAGAATATGAACATATGTGCCCTGAGGCCCGATAGCGTCATCAATGTTCTTACCGTAATCGTCGTGCTCTGCGCGGCGGTCGCCGATTCCGTTGAGGTCTACACCAACCACTTCCTGGTGCACACCGCGCAGCCCGGAATCGAGAATGCGCATCGCATCGCGAAGCGCCACGGATTCATCAACCGCGGATCGGTAAGAACTCCTCATCCGGTCAGGCGTGCACCGCGCAGCTCTTCAGGTTCTTGGCTCGGACACCGAATGGCACTTTGTTCAACCGGCTCTCTCCCACGCTCGGACTCGTCGATCTGTCGGGCACCATCTGAAGCTTCATCGGGATGAAGAGGTGAGTGCTCGTCGTTGTTTGTTCAAATGCCCTTTGCGTCTCTTGACTCGCATGCCAATTCGCCTCGCACGTCAGAAGCCTCGCTCTGTGTGTGGAGTAAACACCACCAAATCCATCTGGAATTGGAACTAGCGAAAGGTCGGACGCGAGGTCGAGGGACGGAACTGGGTTACGGTATATGGTGGAAAGTCGCGATCTTTGCTCCTCGGACACCCTTGATTTAATCAGAGACAAAGGAGGTGACTCACATTCCATGACGGCAGCGCGTCACGGTCGGCTTCTCTTCGCACTTTCTTACCTGCGGCAACAATCCGCGCGGATTGTGAGGTGCTCGAGTGGTGTCGCTGTCTTCACGTGGCACTTGCAGAGGTCGAATGCACTTTGGACGTTGTCCTCGAGATGCATTTTGTTTGGTAATTGAGTTCGAACGCTTTGTCTCGTGTGGGAAACGCGCCGATTACACGCTGAAATCGTTTTTCGAGAATCGAGAATCAACAGGCGGGAATGCCACGGAGTAACGCGCAACCGAAAAGAGTTTATGATGTGCGCAAGTCCATCGCTTTTGCGCATTCGCATCTCTCGCCGAGAACGAGGAAAGAGGCTCCTTGCAGAGTCGGTTTCGCTTCTCCTCGTGGCTTCATTAGCCGCAATTACACAATTCGTCATCCACGCGCTCCAATTTTTGGTTCCCCAAGCGCGGCGCGCGGGCTTTCTCGCTGATTGCGCGCGTCATCGCAGGAGGAAGTTAATTTTTCACTCGAATCGGCCCGGCTCGCTCGCGCCTCGTCTTCTCTTTTTCTAATTCCGCTGCAATTCCGAGATGACTCTGTGATCTTTTTCAGGTCGCGCACGTCGAGCAGCTCACGGGATATCGCCGCACAAAGCGCGGATATCGGTAATCAGAAACGTGTTCTAAGTGCTTGATTCGATTAATTGCTTCAGCGCTCTCGAAGACCGCCTCCAGGAACAGCTCGACTTCAGCTCTGTGCAGTCGCCCACGGATCCGCTCTATCCCTACCAATGGTATTTGGTAAGTAGCCTTGAATCCCCTGCTCGATAAGCAGCGAGTATCGCGATGTTTTCAGAAGAACGACGGTCAGTCGAACGGCAAACCGCGCCTCGACCTCAACGTCGAGAAGGCGTGGGCGATGGGCATCACCGGCAAGAACATCACGACGGCGATCATGGACGACGGCGTTGACTACATGCACGCCGACCTGAAGAACAACTTCGTAAGTGCGCCTCTCCCTCGACCTCTCTGATGTGCGAGCGATTCTAGAACGCCGAGGCGAGCTACGACTTCAGTTCAAACGACCCGTACCCGTACCCCCGCTACACGGATGACTGGTTCAACTCGCACGGAACCCGATGCGCCGGTGAGATCGCCGCCGCCCGCGACAACGGCGTCTGCGGAGTCGGCGTCGCTTACGACTCGAAAGTCGCCGGAATTCGGATGCTCGACCAACCCTACATGACCGACTTGATTGAGGTTCGCGGCGTTTTCCACGAAGAAGGAAACGACGATGCGTTTAGGCGAATTCTATGGGTCACGAGCCGAATTTGATTCACATCTACTCGGCCAGCTGGGGACCGACCGACGACGGAAAAACGGTCGACGGTCCTCGCAACGCAACGATGCGCGCGATCGTGAAGGGCGTTAACGAAGTGAGAAGCCGCTAGAGGGCGATGCAAATGACGTTTCTCGCTTCAGGGACGCAACGGACTCGGCTCGATCTTTGTGTGGGCGAGCGGAGACGGCGGCGAAGACGACGATTGTAACTGCGATGGATACGCCGCCTCAATGTGGACCATTTCCATCAACTCGGCCATAAACAACGGAGAAAACGCGCACTACGACGAGTAAGTGATTGTGGACGAGCGGCCGCCGAGGGCATTTACGTGTTCCTCGTCGTTTCGAAGCGCAATGAACGCGCTGAGGCGGCGCTTATTAGAGCTGAAACGTTTGTTTGGTGAGCAGATGACGAGGGAGTGAAATTGGAGCAATTACCGTAGTCAGCAAATGCATAAAAACAAAGTTAGAGAAGAAAAACAGAAATATGTTGCTTTGCTATAAAACGCTCGGAAATTGCTCTTTGAAAGACGCTTTGTTGGTTGACTACGGTAGATTCAAACCAGTCGAATCATTCGCTCTCTTTAGATCGTGCTCCTCGACTCTCGCTTCGACCTTCTCGAATGGCGGACGGAATCCCGAAACCGGAGTCGCCACCACCGACCTTTACGGCCGATGCACGCGGTCACACAGCGGAACTTCAGCTGCCGCTCCGGAAGCCGCTGGCGTTTTCGCCCTGGCTCTCGAAGCGAATCCACAGCTCACCTGGCGCGATCTTCAACACCTTACCGTACTCACCTCGACGCGCAACTCCCTCTTCGACGGACGCTGCCGCGACCTCCCCGACCTCCTCCTCCCCGTAAGCGATTCCGCGTATCTGTGAGGATTCACCGCATGCTTCAGGGCGAAACACCCATCAAGCGACCGGACGACAACTGCACGCGCTTCGATTGGCACATGAACGGAGTCGGCCTCGAGTACAACCATCTCTTTGGATTCGGAGTTCTCGACGCTGCAGAGATGGTGATGCTGTCCATGGTGTGGAAGACCGCGCCCCCGCGATTCCACTGCGAAGCCGGGACCATCAACGCCCACCAGTGAGTCCGAAACGCGTCTCTAGAGGTTTATGCGTTTGATTTCAGCGAGATTCCCGCTTCCGGAAACATCATTCTCGAATTGAACACCGACGCGTGTGTCGGCTCCGCTACCGAAATCAACTTCTTGGAGCACGTGCAGGCCGTGGTCACCTTCAACAGCACTCGTCGCGGCGACACGACACTCTATCTGGAATCGCCCTCGGGCACAAGGCAAGTTGGGAGACGAGGGAGCGGCAGACGGCTCAGCGAGCTTCTGCACTTTTGTTTTTTTCTCATTCGCGCGTCGATCGATGCGTGACGACGTCTAACGAAGCGGCGCACCAAATGAGGCAGATGACGAGCGAAACACCGAACGTACGAGTTTCAGAACGATGATCCTCTCACGACGACCGAAAGACGATGACAGCAAGGACGGATTCACCAACTGGCCCTTCATGACCACCCACACCTGGGGCGAGAATCCGCGCGGCAGATGGCGTCTTATTGCTCGATTCCAGGTTAGTGCCTTCTCAGGCTACAGTATGACGCTGCGTTTCAGGGAGGCGACGGAAAGCACCGCGGTACGCTGAAGCGCTTCACTTTGATGCTCCACGGAACGAAAGACGCTCCGTACGCAAACATCGAGCCCCTGAAGGGTCACGTGAACAGCAAACTCCAGGTCGTCCAGACGGCGCACAAGCGAAGGGCCTAAACGCATCGATTCTTTGTCTCTCTAATCGACGGTGTACAAAACGTAGTTTCTTTTCTTTTCCAGATTTCTATACCGTAATCCCCCACTTATTTACTCTCTGTTCCTGACTTGAGCGGGTGACGATCCCCTCCAGCGATCGGTTCCTTGGCTGCATACCAGATCCAGACTCCTGGCGACGCATTTACGACGGCCTCCTCCCGGACCGCTTTCCTCCCTCCTTTCGTCTTCTCTCTCTCTCTCTCCCTCTGTGCGTGTAATCAATTAGCGAAATGACTTATAAACTCTTTCCCTCGACGACTACGGCGACCAAACAATCTTCGCGACTGCTGACTGACGTTTCCATCTCCCTCTTGTAAGAATTCCGCGGCGCCCTCTGTTCCATTCCCTCACGATCTCTCTGATGACTTCAGACAACACGACGTGAAATAAATGAATTGAAGTTGAGTGAAAACGGCGGTGACGATGCGATTGCGATTAACTGAAGCCGTGTTTACATTCGAAAAGAGCGAGGGGAGGCGAGAAGATGGCGTGGACAGGCGGGCGGAACTGAGAGTGGGCACCGAAAGTCTTTTCAATAACGAAAATTGGATCCTTTCTTGACGCGTCGAGAGGCAATTTCAGAGGCGCGAAGATGGACGCGACCAACGGACACCTTTGCAAACAGAAGGTCGCGCTGCTCGAGAACGACATTTGGGGAATTGAGGGAGAATTCGCACGGAAATGGGATTAAAGTTCTGCAGCTGATCTCTTCCAGCGCGTGTATGACGCTTCTCAGAAACCCAGATTTCCCCCCTGACAGGAGATGCCTGCGAGGACGCCCCCCACTGAAAGACTCTTCACCGAAATGATTCTTCACCCGTAGCCACAAACCATCTGAACAGAAACAACACTGAATTACCGCTCCCCATTGGAGCGAATTCCGGGTGCAGAAGTCAGTCGCGCTGACACCGCCAGTTGTTATGCAAATCCTTCGCTTTATGCGACTATGCGACTCTTTCGATGACGTTTTCGGAATTTGTTCTCAGAAACGCAGCCTTGTTGTTGATCTTCGGCCGTGTTAGCTCGTTGTTTGTGGCTGGAAAACAAACAATCGCGCGATTCGTGTGTTTACAACTCCAAAAGACTTCCGTTTTCTCATGCTCGAGGTGCAGTTCTCCGTTTCACACAAATCAACCCTTGCTACTGAGTGTTTCTGTTCGATTCAGCGGAGATGACTCAGCAGATCGTCCTTCCAAATACCAAATTCAAGCAATTTCCCTATTTATGCGCGTTCCCGGCGATCAGTCGCGTCTGCAGCACACGCTTCCCGCTGCATTCCAATCACTTTCGCGCTCTCAATTCGCTTCGAAGATCATCCACCTACTTCAAGCTTTTGTCTTCGCCGATCCTTTCCTCGTCCGATCGAATTATCAAATTAAGTCGACTCTTCATCGATCTGTCGCGTCACACTCCCTAACAGCAGATCTCGGCTCTCATTCTCGCTCGAACTTTGCGAATCCTCTCCGAATTCGCACTTTCTCCGCCGCGTTCCTTCGCCGCGAACGTCGTTCTCTCTTGTTTCATTTCGTTTACAACGCGATTTCGTCATCCGCGCGACTCGCGCAACCGGCTCCTAGGCGTCGTGTGTGCGATTTGGCTTCGACAGTGATCATCGTCGAAAAAAAATTGTTTTCCCTTTTTGTTTAAAAGAAGACGTTCATTGGACCGCGGTTTGGCGAATTCACTACGTCCTAAACCACTCACCACAAACTGCTCGTGCGAAACAACAAAACGGCATTCCTTAGCAGCTGTTCGAGTGTTCGTCATTAAGAATATTTTATTTCATTTGCGTCCAAATTTCAAGCAAACCGCCTGGTGCAAAATCCATGCAGACGATGATCAGCGTGTCAAAAACGTTCTGATCGATCTGTCCTGGCCGGCATCACGACTCAAATCCGCTGAATTCCACTTCTGAAGGCTCGATTACAGAGTGATGCTCACATCAAAAGCGGCGTCGGCTGAAAACGTGTTCCGTTGCGACGTCCTCCAACGCACTGAACACGTAAATGTCACTGTCTGTGTCTGTAATACTGTACACAAAGCAAACAGAATCGGACGAACATTGTAATGATCGCTTTATTTTGATCGGCGCGTTTTGTTTCTTCAATTTGCGCTCCGGCGAGCGCTGATCACAGCGGGATCACTCTTGATGTAGTGCGCCCGCTTGGTTGAGAAACGCTGCTTCTGAATATTCACAAATGGTTCAGAACGGGGCGAAAGTGATCAGCGGTGAGCGCGAAACCAAAATTTTGGCACCAAACCGCTTTCTCCTTGAGAATTCTCCTATGATGGCTGGAATTCGACTCATTTGAGCCCACCCGCGTACAACAAGCAACGCGGACGAGTCGACATCTGTTCCGTGTTCATCTTTTTGCTTAATGGGGTGCAGTTTCCATTGTCAAATCGTGCGAAAACCACTTTTCCGCGCACGCTTTCTGCCGCCAAGCGCACATTTTTGCGGTAATCTCCCGTAAGACCCCGCAGGTCGGATCGGAAGCGCTTAATTGCCCTTCGTGTGTGTTATTCTCGGATTATCGAAGTGCGATTTGTAACCAGAGTGCAGCATCACTGCGCTAAACATGCAAATCGCTCTCTCCTCCGTGACGTGATTTCCATCGCTCTAACGCGGGTATCCCGGTTTTGAAGAGCGAAACCGCCACTTGCGATTTGTCGGTTCTCGGCAGTTTTGCTGTCGTCTCTTCTACCGTATTAACGCACACAAAACACGGAGACTCCGTTTTGTGACTCTTCCTGATTCCCCGTTAATCCCCACTGAAAACGAAAACATCGTTCTGATTGGCCAAACGCTCCTGTGAGGCGACTATTCGCTGTTTTCCGTCCTGTCCTCACTGTTGTCGTCAAATTCGTCGAATTCGTCAAAAGTGTTTCTTCATCCGTATTTTCAATTGCGTCTTCCACAATCTACGATTCTCGTTTGTTTTTGCGCTCTATCGCGGTTCCTCCTGTAGGATTCCTCAATCTCGTTCAGATTTGGAGCGACGCGATGTCGTCCAACTCTGTGGATGAAGACAACAACGTGAAGTCGACGAAAAACGGAAACATTTCGATCACTTCGCTCGAGGAGATGGACGTCGTTCCCCTCAAGAAGGAGCGACGCTTCTACAAAGCCAACGATGTCCCCACGCCCGTCGTCTCTCTCCTCTACGGCTTCCAGGTGAGCGACCACACACACTCTCTCTCTCTCTAAAGCGCTACCGTACTCTCAGCAAGTGATGGTCTGTGTGAGCGCCCTCCTCGTGATTCCCTTCGTCCTTTCGGAAGATCTTTGCCCCGGGAGAGACATCCACGAACTCCGCGTCCGACTCATTTCATCCACCTTCGTCTGCTCTGGCATCTCCACAATCATTCAGACATGTCTCGGCATGAGGTACCGTAATCCTCTCTAGCCGTAACGATGACAATCCCGTCCTAGACTTGCTCTTCTGCAAGGCGCTGCCTTTGCCTACATCCCTTCCATCGAGGTGTTCATGGCGCTTCCGGAGAATCGATGCAACGCGACGATCAACGACTTTGTTCCTCGCGAGGTCTACGAAGGGCGATTTGCGATGGTGAATTTGTGCTTGCGTAACGTCGATCATAACCGCGTGTGCGCAGATCCAAGGCTGCCTGATGCTCTCCGCGCTGATCCCGATGTTCATCGGAATGACCGGAATCGTCGGGGTGATCACCAAGTTCATCTCTCCGATTACCGTATCCCCTCTTATGCTCCTGTTGGTCCTCTCCGCTGTTGACCTCTGCGTCGGGAAGATCGAGAAACACTGGGTTGCTGTCGTGTAAGTGGTCATCCCAACATTCCGTGCAACCGTAACCTTCTCAGACAAGCAGCGACTCTCTTCGCGACTATTCTCTACTTGGCCGAGTGGAAAGTGCCCGTTCCCGGATACAAAAACGGAAAATTCCGACTGATGCGGACGAATGTATTCGGGCAGTACCCGGTAGGTTGGTGGCGAGAGGCTTGGGTTACGGTGCTTTTCAGTATCTGATCGCAATCCTCTTCTCATGGGGATTCTGCGTGTTCCTCACGATCACCAATTTGGTTCCCGAGGGCAGCGAGGCGCGCACCGACAAGAACGCGAGTATGAATGTGATCCGCGAATCCCCGTGGTTCCGCATACCGTATCCCGGGCAGTTCGGAGTTCCACAGTTCCACGCGGGCCTCTTCTTCGCCTTCATCGTCTCCGCGCTCACTTCCGTCTTCGAGTCGGTCGGCGATTACCACGCGGCGGCGCGAGTGAGCGAAGAGCGCGCGCCGCCATCGCACGCGATCAACCGCGGAATCTTGGCAGAAGGCGCGGGCTCCTTCCTCTCGGGGATGATCGGCCCCGGCGTGGGAATGACGACGCACACCGAGAATATCGGCGTCATCGGGGTGACGCGCGTCGCGAGTCGCTTCACGATGATCATCGCGGGGATTCTTCTCATCTTCCTGGGCGTTTTCACCAAAATCGGGGCGATTCTCTCGACGATCCCCGATCCGCTCATCGGCGGCGTTTTGGCTTCGAGCATGGCGATGGTCGGCGGCGTCGCTATCGCCAACGTCCAACAAGTCGACCTTCGCTCCTCCCGCAACGTCGCGATTCTCGGATTCGCGATCATGGTGGGGATGATCGTGCCGCGCTACTTCAACCGACAACCCATCGAGACCGGTGAGAAACGAGTGCACGGAAGGTACGGTACTCCCTGATTCAGGAATTGAAACGTTAGATCAAGTCCTCACCGTGCTCCTCACGCTCCCGATGTTCGTCGGCGCGTTCACCGCGTGCGTCCTCGACAACACAGTCCCCGGTACCACTTATCCCCTCTCCCTACCGTAATCATCTCCTTTAGGTGTCTCCCGCGAGCAACGCGGACTCAAAGAGAGAGGCCGCATCCACGATTTGGGTCCCGACAACTTCGACGTATACGCGTTCCCGCCGAAACTCGCAGCGATCATTGAGCGTCTCCCCGTCCTTTCCTTCCTTCCGTGCATCCCTAAAACGAAGAAGATCAACGCTAACAGAGTGCAAGATAGTTCTCTTCAAACGCAGTGACTACGGTACTTTTATTTATTACGGCGCATACGAGTATACGGTAACTGCTTCAATAAAAGTCATCGTCGTCCAGGTCGATCGGCGGCGCGGTCTTCATGCCGGTCGTCGTTTTCTTCTCAGAACCCAGAAAGCGAGCGAGGAAGTCGTCATGGGCGGGAGGAGGCGCTGTGGAGGTCCTGAAACGAGTACTACACTCCTGAACCAAACCGGGACCCTACGATGGCGCTATCGTGAAGGGTCTCGGGGCATCTTCGTCTGAATCAGAGGAATCTGAAGAGGATTCCACTTTTGCTTTCGGTCGTTCCATCGAAGCGAGTATCTGATTGTATGACGGCGCTGCAGGCGCCGCTTCTGTTGACGCTTTTGGACTCTGTTGCATCGGTTCCTCAAACTTGATTCCCGCGGACCGCTTCACGACAGACTCCTTTGGGGATCTCTGTGCTGGCGATGTGGGTGGTCGTTCCTGTTCAACAGGATCGTGACTGAGTTGATGCCTCATCTTCTCGAACATTCTATCGATTTGCGCGTCCTTCTGCGAGGGCGCCTCGGAGATCGACGGCATCGGAAGGGAGATCTCTTCCATCGGCATCTCCTCGGTCATTTCCGTCAGCTTGTTGAGGATTTCCGCGAACGAGCGATCGGAGCGACGCGGCGGAAGCGCGTTGGGAGTCGCGTAGTCGCAGGGATTCTGATGGGGCTTCTCGGAGCCTTTGAAGACGTTGAGGGAAGAGATGAAGGGATCTTTGGTGGACAGAATCGTTCGATGATAATCCGCCGACGACATGAACATCCTCTGGTCGCGGAGATCCGTCAGATCCGATTTGATCTCAGCGAGGCGAGCGCGGATTCTGGGAAGATCCGAGTTGATTATCATTCCGCTGAAAGTGACGCGCTGACATCGACGGAACAGATGCGCACCTACTTCGAGGGAATCGGATCGCTCAGTCGCGGCAAAGGCGCCAAAGACGATGCGAAGCGTTGGGAGGGGACCGTTCTTCCGATGTCCCAATGGTAAACGTTCGTTTTTAAGTCGTCGCGGAGCCGCGACTGCGGTCCGTCTTGAGGTGTCAGGATGAGCATACTGTGTGCGTAGGGGTCGGGATTCGTAGGATCTCTCGTGATGATCCGCTGCACTCCGCGCGCGTCCCAATTCGCAAATCTCCCCAACTCTCTGTCATCGCTCTGCGACGTTTCCAAGCGATCGGAAGTCAAAGTGGGGTATTTCGACTTGAGATAGTCGAAGTATTCGTTCTGAAAACGGTCCGTTACCGGTCGATCTGCTCGTCTTCCAAGCTGCGAAGCGAGTCCCTCGGAACGTACCCTGGAGCGAATCGCATTCTCCAATCGATCGTCGATTTCGCGCAGATGCGCTCGCAATTGTTTTTCCCTTTCGGCGTCGCGGAGCGGCGTCGACATTTTTGGGGCGATTAATCAGATTAGAAATTGAAAGCAGAAATACGAGACGAAGATCGAGTTATTTCATGGAAGGCGCCGAGCGAGTGTGGACACACACGCCTGAATCGCCATTGATCGCACTCGTGCGCGGTGACGGTCGTCATGGCGACCTCGAGTCCCGACGGCCCTTCAAAGCCAAAGGCACCCGCCACAGGATGACGGTCGGAGGATTAGACGCTCTTTGCGTAAACAAATCATTTTGTGTGACGATGACTCGAGCGCCTTCTGGAGAAGCGACTGTCGAGCAACACACAAAGTGGTCGATTCGCCACTTTTCCGCCGTTTGCACTGAAATTGAAAGCATCGAAAAACGCTTCAAATTCAATAATTCGGCGAAAAAGCAAACGATTCGCCCTAACATAGCGTCGCTGTTTACACAAACGACAAACAACGCATGAGCTCCCTTCATCTCTTCTTTCGGTTCAATTCGCGAAATCGCACCTCCGATCTCCGATAACATCACTTTTGCGAAATTCCGTTCGCGATCTTCGTCGTTTTCTGCAAATTCGCGGAGCAATCGGCGAATTTCTGTTTCAGTCGTTACGATGCCGGCAATTTCCGCCTTTGTCTCCATGGGAGTCGGCGTTCGTGGCAATTTTCTCATTGCACGCTTTGTTCCGTGTTTGTTTTTGATGCCAACGACGGAGTCGCGAGTTTGAATCGCTTGGCGGAAATTCGCTTTCGCGATCGGATTTCAACGGAGTTTGTTCTTTCGCTGAAAGGCGACACGCAGCGCCAGAGGGATACGGTAGGTATGTGAGCAACGCATGCGTAAGTTGATCACAAATGGACTGAGTGGCGAGGGAAGTTCTCGCTTCAATTGACAAACTCTTTCCGATCGCCCTGGCGGAGTTCTCTCTAGTCGCGCGAGTGCAAGAGCGAAAACAAACACCTGTTCGTTCCGCCCGGCGAATAGGGGCTTTTGGGCTTGAATCTATGAATACGGAAGATATTTGCATTGTGCTCGGCTGAATTGAAACGATAAATTTCGCTTTTTCGCCTCGGAAGCTCGATTCGGGTTTTCATTTTCTTTCCGTTCAGCTGCTTTTCGACGTTTACGACTTTTCGCAAGGTCTTAGCACCTTTTAGGGCCGAATAGTAGCCCCGGAGGTCTGCTTCTCGAATTGCTTCTCGAAAGCACTAAGAATTAGATCAAACAATCGAGTTGTCATCCGAGCGTCGCGCTTCTGCTTCCTTCTTCATTGCGCGCTCGTCTCGCGCGAATTACCGCCTTCAAGTGCGCTCGCCACTATAATCAAATATCTGTGTGGGATTCCGTGCGGAGCACTCCGATAAATGGCGATTGGCACTAATGCGCTCGCAGTGGGCCAAAGACAATCGTCGAATGACCCTCCAGTGACGTTTCGATGTCAACGCTAATCCCCTTAGGCAGAATTCTCGCGTTTGACCCATCGTGGCGCATAAACAGCGCGCGGAGGGTCAGTGGAACGAGTCTCGAGGGCCAACTGTGCGTGCGAATCATTAATTCATTGTGGAAAGACGCGCAAAATGTTGCCAACGCGCGCTTCGGTGTCTGAGGGCGAAGACGGCGACCATCTGCGGTGCCGCCGCCGCCGTCGTTTTATGGCGCAACGCTCGACTGTATGCAAATCGTCGGCGATCTGCCAGATGTGCTCGAGAGCCCGAGACCCTCCGGCGTGCATTTCGCTTTGCATATTTATTGGAAAAGGAACGATTTCGCACGAAACGACGACTTAATTCGCGCTTTTTGCGTTACTTTTCGAGAGATTGAAGTTTGACGAGTTGTTTTGTGGTCAACTGAATTCGTTTTCTTGCAGCCTAGAGGTAATTTCCGTGTTCGAAACGCAAACGACTCCGCTTCTTGGTCATAAACAACTCGTAAACCTTTCGGAATCTCTTGTTTTTTCCGCCTCCTCAAATCAACAGGAAATTGCGGCGCCTAAGTGCCTCTCCACCGTCCTTCCCTCCCGTGGCTCTTCTCCAGTTTCTTCCAACACTTTACTTGTTTAATTTGCATAACGGCGGTCCTCTCCCTCTTCTTTCGACTCATCTTTCGCTACAGTATTTGCTCAGTATCCCTCCATCAAAAAACATTTGTTTGACATCGCAAACTCTGTTTGCATATCATTTGCCACGCGCATTCCCGCTCCCGCGCTTCTCCGTACTCCGCTCACCTCCCCCGAACACTTCGCAGCCGATCAGCACCCGCCAACGTTGTTTTTCGCCTCGGGCGCTGTTTTGATTGATCAATCATCCGGTCATCTCCGCGGATTGTTGTGATTCGGACGCGGAGAGTGGAAGATGACCGTACGGAATGTTCTCCCCGATTGTTTTTCTGTTTTCGACATTGTAGCGCGTTTCTGTCGCCCCTTCGGTCGCCCAGCAAAGTTCCAAGTCGCTTCATACAGCGCCAGGTTGATTTTCCTTCAGCTTCCTCCTCGCGAATTCCGTGAAAGACCGCGAAAAAACACCCAAAACGAGTCAACATCTGACGCGATCGCGAGAAAACTGGAGAATCCGCCTCCTTCGAAGCGGGTCCATCGAATTGGGGCCAATTCTGTCTTGAAGCTGATTCGCCTCCCTCCAGTCAGCTGTCGCCTCGCGCGCTCGTTTTCTGCTCTCATAAATGCGGAATGCGAGGAGCGGAAGACCTCGCACTTCATTTTTCCGCTTTCTACGCTACGCATGACCACACACGTCGCCCCTTATTCTGTAGCTCGGCTTCTGACGCAATCGTTCTTCGTTGATGCGATGTGATGCGATTGATGCGACAATTTCAGAATCGAAATGGAAGCGACCACGACCGTCTGCATACCTTACTCGCGCTCTCTGGCCGACATTCGCGCCGAGCAGGCACAGAGTCTCGACAAACTCCGCTCGAAACTCACCGGTAAGCGGGCTTTTGAGGCAGTTTGCGTATACTGTAATTACAGCTATCAACCTCAGAGATCTCGTTCCGCTCCTCGTTGCTCGTCAGGTCCTTCGAAGCCACGAGATGGGCGCTGTGTACTCTAAGGTTAGTCTCCAAATGACTGAGAAAGTGGGAACAAAGTCTTGAAAACAAGTGGAAACGACGAAAGATTCCTCCGAGGTCGAGAGTGCTTCGGAGAGAAAACTCGTTATTCCTCGATGTTTTGGCTCAAGTGAGGCAAGAAACGCAGCAATAACCAGTGTGACATGCCGAATGCTAATAAATAAAACTGCTTCAGCAATGCTCAGAGGAACAAGTCGACAAATTAATCGAAATCCTCAAGACAAAGAACCACTGGCGGTTTCCTTTATCTGATTCACTCATACGCAGTGGTCAACCAAGTCTTGCTGAAGAAGTCTTGAAAATCGGCACGAAGCCCAACGCTTAACGCGTCTTCTTCCCAAGCAGCTTTTCTCCTCCTCTACTCGCATAATCGACCATCCGCTCTGTACATACCCTTTAATCGGCGTCTGTTAATAAAACATTCAAAACGGATTCCTCAGAGCGTTCAGCGCCTTCTCCTTTGCCTGGTGATTCTGGTAAAGGTAGTACAACCAGTAGATGCAGTTTATCAGGGCGAAGGACGCCGGGAAGAGTTTCCGGCAGATCGAATCGATGCGTTCGCCCGTCCACTCGGGTTGATCGTCGTGGCCTTCGTCGTGCGTTCCTGAACGGATGAGGCAATTTACGATTTGGGAGTACTGTATTCACCCCCCATTCCCATCCCGAAGGCGGCTAGAGCGGCAAACGGGTCCATCGGATGTTGATTGGTGCGAAAGTTGTTGAAGAGAGAGGCTTTCTTCTTCGGCAGCGTTCCGTTCTCCACGAGGGGCGTCGATTCGAGGTCTCCGTTGCCAGCGGCCGAGCGACCGCCGTTGACCCTCGCCACTTCGTACTCGTTCTCGATGATAACCGATTGCGACACAGTTGCCCCGTAATGCCCTCCGAGTGATGTCGCTCTGTTCTGTCCTCCATGCTGTTTTGAACTAAAAATAAATATTTTCGAAGGGATTAAGCGTGCGCGGATTACTTGTTAATCGCCTCCATGCGCCGTTTCTTCTTCGCAGCGTCTTTCGTTCGCTTCAAACGGCTGATTCTGTTGTCGATCCAGCAGACGACTGCGATTTCTACCATCGAGAGGAAGATGAAACCCGTTGTGATGACCATGTAAACATCAATGCTCTTGACGTAACCGACTTTCGGAAGCGATTTCGCCACATTACCGTACTGCAAGAGGAACTGTTACATACCGTATGAGGTGATTTATGGTCTCACCTGGAAAGTCAGCGCCATCAGAGAGCTGACGCCGAGTGTGATCCGCGCAGGGAGCGCTTTCAGGTCGATCCAGAAGCTCGTGAAGCTGATGAGAACGCTCGCGTAAGTGGGAATGTACATCTGGAGAACGTAGAATCCGTACGCTCTCGAAAAGGAGAGGGAGACCGTCAGCTGAAGAGAATCGTGGACCACACACGCGGGCGAAAGGGCGAGTCTACCTGATCCCACTTCCCCGCAGCGTATTCAAATGAATTCTTCGTCCATTGGATCCCGTAAAGTGTGAAGTCGGCGAGTTTCGACTTTGCTATTGAGAAAACCTAAGAATGACGGTCATCACATCCGGGAAACCGGGGAACGCACCGGACTCCAATCTCTCCAGTTGAGCATCACTTTCGCCGCGTTGTACGAGTAGCTCTCGATCACCAGTTCGCAGACCTGAAGCAACATGAAGAAAATAGAGGCGGGTGACGTACCTGTACATCCATAGGGAAGAGCTCTAGATTCATGTCGCAAGGTCCCTGGACCTGCAGACGGTAATTTACCCAAACGGTGCCGTTCGGGTAGATCATAAGGAAGATGTTGGGCGTCGGGCTGCTGTGAATCGCGGTCGACTTTGAGTTCACGAAACACGTGTTCGGCGTCCACAGTTTTTCAACCTAAAACAGCCGTTGGACCACACAACGCATGTGACTTTGGACCATTTGGTATCCGAGGGTAAGATTCTGAAGACATGAGGTGAGATGGTCGAAACGGAGGCGCGGATCATCCCAAATTTGACTAAAAAATATTACGTGGATCAAGGTCCCGAACGGAAGTTGAATTCAAACCTGAACAGAAGGTCCAGAGTGAAGCTGGAGGTGATTTCGGAGACTTGAGCAATCGACTGAATGACAAACTCGACGGTCACTGTCGTAGAACCGTATTTCGAAGGCACCGTATTCTTGTTGTAGTCTTTGTTGAAAATCGCGTCGAGGACGAGCTGCGAGATCGTGTCATTGGCGGGATCGCTGAAATTCGGGCTTCAGGGAGCGAGGAGATTCCGTCCGCCTACCAGACTGCGTCGTCGTCAAGAAGCGGTCGCTCCCTCACGAACTCGAGTTGCGTCGCCGCCGAGAGCTGCGCGATGCTCCAGATTACGGTGAAAACGTTCATCCAGAAAGCGCCTTCTACATTGAGCTCCGCTCGGGAGTTTTCGGGCGTGAGACTGAAAATTAATTGCGAGCGCATTGATTAACTCGATGAGCGCGGTGAACGCGCTGCATCGAGCGACATTTACGGTTTGCACCGTTCGCGTTCGGAGAGGAACGAGCGCAAAGGGAGAGTCAACAGCTGATTCGCCTCGCAATCACAACACTTTTCGGAGATTAACTCTTCGAAACTCGATTTCAAGTCGTTTATTTTTGGCAAATATGTAAATTGCATTGGGGTTGACAGTCGTTGATTGCGACGGAGCATTAATTGCGTTAATGAAGCTACAAAACGAGAGGTGAGAAGCAACTGGAGTTGGAGATTGCAATCAAATGACGAAAAAGAATAACGCGGGCTCCTCCGATTGAAACAGAGCGGAGAATCTCGAGAGAGGAGAGTTTCGCGGTCCGGAGGGCCCTTGGAAATATTTCGATTCGAAGAGAAAAGCGTCGATGAACGACGCGAAGAGACTTTTGAGATTTCGATGGGATTTCGCTGCAGAAAGTATCGATAAGCGAGGGAGATGCGAGTTGTTTTGTCAGCGAGGATCGAGGAGTAATCGAATCAGAAAGTTACCGCGAATTAGGTCGGCGCGCGGCACAAACACTCCAACGCGGCGGCGATAAGCGTCGACTTTTCCTTCGATTTGAGTGTTGAGAGGGTTTGTTTCACGGGCCGCGTGGCGATCTAGCGGACGAGTGAACTTGACAAAGTATAATTGCCTTAATTCGGACGACGAACGCAAATTTATTGGGAATTTTGCAACAAAGTTGTGTTTCCAGCTGCGGCTGCTTTGAGAAAAGGAGTAGCGAGTGCAGATCTGCATGGCGGCGCAATTAGCGCGATCATTCAAGGAGTGCGCAAGTCAATTTGATGCTTTGACCCGTTCAGGGAAGCATGCGATCCTAGAAACACCCAGCCTGTTGATCGACTGCATACATTTTACAGTATCAATTCTGCTCAGCGAGCTGCGACAGAATACAATACAGAGGCTCGGCGCTCTATTGGACGACAAAAACTTATTTCAAAGCACGAAAGCGTGAAGAGAGAACCGAAGACATTCGATTTCGTGCGAATTGCCGACTGCGACGATCGAGCGAAGATTTCGCGTCTGAAGCGACGAATTATGCAGATTCGATAAAGTTGTTCCTTGTGGTGATTTGGCGTTTATTATGTCGGTAGAAGAGCGGAAACGACCCTCGCACGTCGCACGACCGCCTGCTTGGCGACTTCTTGTTTTGGAAACTCTGAGGATGTCGAAATCGTGCACTGTTATCTCCGACTGATTCGAGGCCTTTGGGGCGATAAAACCTAGCTCTGTTCTCAAACGTTAAATGGGTACGATGCTTGTACCTGCGAAGAGTCACAGATTGACCGCGTCCCCGGACCGGTGTTTGCAAGAGGCTTTCCGAGATTATTCTCGGCGAATCCAACGCGACGTCGTCTGAATAATTCACCAAATCATAACTTCGCCCTTCGACAGCGCGAAAGGGAAAGAGAGATGCATTTTCCGCTTCGGTTGCCCACCGACGGCCGTTCCATTAGCATAATTCCCTCCACGCGTGCTTTCGGCGCCTTCTGTCCCCAAAAGAAGCCCAATTAGCCGAAAGGTGCTCCGAATTTGCAAACGCCGAAAGTGGGATTCGGGGATAACGCGATCTCTAATTTCCGGAACGACTCACCGAGATCTCAAACCTTCAACCATGACAACGAATCGCAGAAAACGAGATTTTTCTTCTTTTTTCGAATCGTGACAATTTGCCATTTGTCTCGTCTGAGATTTCAGAAGATTGCTTCCTTTCAACATGCACTGGTGGCAGCGCACATCGGGGCTTCGTCTTGCTTCGAAGAGAGCAATTTGATTGAGATCTGAGGCTTCTAATGAAACCTTCGCTCATCTCCGCAACTTCAAGCGCCTTCCACCACCAGACTACCGTACCTCGCCGCCGTGGATGATGACTAACTAACTGCTTGCGGATTTCGCGAGCTCCGAGTTTGGAACGCGTGTAATCGCCGGAAACTGTCGATCGGCGTCTAATTGGCGCGAAAACAATCTCCCTGGCGTGTTCCGACGGTCGGCCACTAGCCACTCGCCCCTCTCACCACCAAAAGGTGCCATAAATCGCCGACGATCGACTCGTCGAGTATTCATTCGTCTTCGCCTCGTCTCATAAATTTTGCGATCGGGGCGATCGCCACACGAACTCCTCGTTATCTCTTCCGGCACTTACACTCGCGCATCCCTAATAGCGTGATCCCTCGAGCGCGCCGCTGGCGGGCGATATGCGTTTGATTGTTGGTGGTAGCGCCGTGGTGTTACACTACTTATTAGAGCGCATTGTTGGCCCTCCGGCGACAACAAGTCTGCTCCGGGCTCGGGCCGCCCTTGCATGGCCCGAAGTCATCAGACCTCACTTCCCATCCGGGAGAACTGCCTGCCGCGGCCCTTTATAGTTGCCACTCTAATCCATCATTAGGCCGGAGGGCTTTTAATTAAGGACAAACTCTTTTCTCCGTAAAGAAACTCGCCTCGCGGATCGCCGCCGCAATCGATCGACCAAAGCGAGGAACAGTTGCCAGTCCTTTCGCCGATCCCGAGTCTCGAGGTCCAGTGTGTCGCTTTGTTTGCCTCCAGGTAGGCCGCGAATTACCCAAAAACAAAGGGCCTCCCGTTGGTCCTTTCAAGGGCGGTTTCCTCTCTGCGTGCTTTCGCTTTCCCTTCGCCGTCAACGACTACGGTAGCTCATCAGAACGCTATTTCGGGCGCGCGCGCGTCGTCTCGCATTTCTTAATCACATTCGAATCAAAATCTCGGAAGAAAAACACGCGATTAATCATTTCTTTGCTTTGGACGTCGGAGAACGACTTCAGTTGAGTCCTTCATTGTTCCGCGGAGAGAGGCGATCTCGGTCTGCAGATAGCGCCATTATGCGGTGAGGCAATGGCCCTGGAGTGTTTTATTTGTGTCGAATTGTTGCGATTTCAAGCGCTTTCTGGCGCCAAGGGTCGTTGGGCGTGCAGCTCTAATCCTCCGTGATCGCGTGATCTCTTTTGTAGTTCGAATGCACTCACGCGATCGCCGCGTTTGCTTTCAGAAGGCGAATCGATGACATGAAGCGTCATGCCTCACCTGCTCCGGCTACTTCTGATCCTCTCGCTCCTGCTCGACCGATCGGTCGCCAATCAGTGCTACTCGTGCGCTGGAACGTGCCACCGCGAACCGTGTAACTGCCAGGTAATCGATTGGCCCAGGCGCTGAAACCTAATATGCCTGGAACACGGTGCATTAGCGGGCGTTAGGTGCGCCGCGAGTGAGTGACTGCTCCTCCGAGCGAGGCTCCAGTTTCATCACTTCGCTGTCAGCGAAATTGAAAGTCGAAAAGCAATTAGAGGCGCCGCTTCTGGCGACGAACGCTAATTGGAGATGCTTGCAGATGGGCTCCTGCAAGTCCGACTACTGTTTCATCGAGCGGAAGCCGACAGAAATCACCGGAGTGCACCGAATCACGAAGGGCTGCGTGAAGAGACCCTCGCGCACCCAGGCCGGCTGCGACTTCGACCACTTTCCCGATCACATTCAGTGCATCTGCTCGGGTGAGTGCGTTCGTCCCCTCCAAAATGCGTCGTTTTGTCGCGAATTATGGCAACACGACGATTCGATGGGTGTTCGAGCACTGGGAGCAGAGCAATTTCGCTGAAGCTCGTTTTCGAGCGAAAAACTCGTGAAGGACGAGATAATCATTCGTTTCGCTCCCCTTGTTTCCTCTCGCGGCCCATCGCATCTTCAATGGCCCATAAAGCGGCAATTGTTTTTATTACTCCGCCGACGGCAAGTGATCTATCGACGGCTCTGCCCATCGGCACTAGCAATGCATGAATACCGTACCCACTCGTTTAGGCAACTTCTGCAACGACATGATCTTCTTGCGTCCGGCGCACCGCCACAACGTCACCTGCCGGCAGTGCTCCGAGCGAAATCCCGACTGCTCGGAGACGTGTTACGGTCAGTGGTGCCACGAGGACTCAACCACTGGCGCCTCCGGGTGTGGCTACGGTCCGCCCTCGCTACCCTTTTTCTATAAGGTAACTATTTAGTGACTATTTGGTACCGGGACAAGTGACACTACAGTAGACGTTAGCACCAACAATCGCATAAGAGACTCACAATCAGCACGCTCTGCATTCAAGCTTAAAATGTAGCCAAAACTCCTCACGTGAGCAGGCAATGCATGAACTCCCCGTGGCCCTCTGATTTCACGGCGCTGTAACGACATAATGCAACCAACATAACCCATAATTATGGTAAATTTGCTCAACTATTCGTTTGCAGGGCCCCGACCTTCTCCTCCACCGCAACAAGGTTTGCGTCACCATCAGCAGGTGAGCTGAGTCGAGAAACGTCCCGAATAAAGTAAATTCGTTTCAGGGGCAATGGAAAACCACGAAGACATTGCATCTGCAACACGAACATGTGCAACGACTTCCACCGCTACTACCCGTATCAAGCACATCAATCCTCCGGCCTCAAAAGTCGCTCGCTCACTTCCTCGTAAGTCTCCGTCGTGTGGAGTTGCTCGGGGATTCATCTGCTTCCGTTCCAGAAACGATCACTTTCCGCCGCTCCAAAAGTGCGTCAACTGTGACGTCTCGTCGCACGACAACGTCGTCACTGCTTCCTGCAAGCAGAACACGTGTTACGGTCACTACTGTACGTACGCGACGCAGCGCGTCCTCGCCGGAATCACGGCGTCCATCAGCCAGAAACAGGGCTGCATGAACGTGACGGGTGACCCCAACCACTCGCAGATCCAACTCGGCTGCTCCCACAAGTGGATGGATGACTTCGAGGAGCTCTTCTGCGCTTGTAGCGGCGACATGTGTAACCGCGATCTCTCGACGGCGAGCTCCGATTCAGTGGCCTCCCGTGTCCCTTACGCAGTTCTTGCGCTGACAGTCGTTCTGAGAATGACTCTGTAAAAATCGGTGTTTGTACATTCCTGCATATCAACCTTCTTTCTCTCGTCAACGGGGTCTTTGTTCTCTTCACTCATTGTATGCCTGCATTCTTCGCCTTTCCTCTAGTAATAAAGAGTTTACCGTCTTGAATTTGCGCGGCGCCTGCGTATTGAGACACGAACAGAGCATTCCACGTGTTTTCCGTTCTCTGCTCGGTCCGCTGCTCCATTTGCGCTCGTCCGCATCAACGATGGATCCGAACAACAACGCTTTCGTCAAAATCAAGGACGACGTCTCTTCCAGTAAGGAACCGCAGAGAATCCCTTCGTAACCAAGTTTTCAGCCATGAAGCGGATCAAGCGAAAGTCGCAGGAGATCAGCGACGACATCAAAAGAGTTCCAGTCGAAATCCGCCAACTCGAGAGCACCTCAAAGGAAACGCTTCGAGGATTCATTGACGCGCTGAAGGATGATGTGCGTTTGCTGTTCCTTGGTGAATTTCATTTGGATATCAATTACAGAGCGACGTTCCGGGTGAATTGGACATCGACGAACTCGTCGACGCATTGACTGTTGCTTCTTTGATGCTCTGTTGCTTCTGGATCGGTTCCATCGTCGGTAAAGTTCACATTCTCTCTCTTCTGAAGCCGATCGTCGATGTTCACTCGGTTGTCGTCATCAATTACGTCATCATTCCGTTCGTTTTCCTCTTCGCGCGACAATTCGAACGACTAGAACGTGAGCAGCTCTGTCTTCTGGCCGCTCTGCAGGTATTTCTCACTTTCCCGATCTGAACTGCGACTGCTTTAGGGTCTTCTCATGGGGTACGTCTTCGAGGAGATCGGCGATCCCAGTCTCTTCCCGCTTGGAGTGCTCAATGCCGTTCTGAATGTCGCTCTGCTCCGCTTCTGCTGCGAGCAGAGTGGAAGTGATCGCAGGAAGTTTTACGCGCTCTTCTGCTCGATCTCATTTGTTGTTCGTCGCTTCCACCGAATATCTTCTCTGATTCGAATTCATTTCAGTTTCTGATGATCGCAAGCAAGTTTGCGAACCAGCCATTCGTCTTCTCGCTCCTCGCCAGCGGATTCTACGCTGCAGGAACATACGCCGTCTTCCAACTATACTTCAAGAGCATGCGAGCGGTGAGTTGTTGCATTCGCATAGCGTTTAGCAAATCGGTTTATTATAGGGACGTGCTCAGCTTACTGCGTTCAAGGTTGGTTATTTGACTGTGGCTCTCTACGTAAACACCCTGATGCACCTTGAATACGGAGTGCAGATTCCAAGAGGACACGCGCCAACGAAGACAGAGCTCTAAACAACCTTTGTAATAAATAATACCAATGTCAATAAACAGAGGTCTCGACACGACTGACGTTCAACCAAAAGACCGCATACGATGGTGCAACTACGTCGCGGAGTGTAGCTTCTGAGCGGCCCTTGTATTTGGTAGAGAACGCTCCGGTTATCATATCACGATAGTTGGGGCGAGGGTTGCCGCTTCCAGCGTTTGCCGTGTTGTCTTCAAAGTTTTTCGTTAAAAACACGTCAATTTAGTTGCGATTTTCTTCGTTCCTTGCCGTTTTCTCACTTCATTTGTGTGAACGACGTTTTCAGAAAGCGCGTAGTTCGTCTATTTTCTGATCACTTCGAAAATCGACGATGGAGTTCATCAGAAAAATCTGCTGTTGTAACGGAGAAGGGAGCGATGGAGAAGACGAACGCCAACTAATTGATGATGAAGAGGACGACTTCAACGTGATCCCCGCTCGGCAGAATTCCTCCAACCAGTGAGTTTCTCTCGCTCTCCTTTCTCCAGTATCATCCTTGTTCAAGGTATGGATCCAACGGGAATCTCACAGATAACGGCATCGCGCCTTTTATTGGATTCCCCGCGCTTTCGACTCCTCAGAATGCAGAAGGAGCCTCCAACGAGAACGAAGAAACAACTATGTTGGATTCTATCCTCAACCAGACGCAACAAGTAATCGCCAGTTTCATTTTGTATTCACATGCCCCTTTTCTTAAGGACATAATCGATGTGTCGAATATGGCTGATAACACCGGTATCAGTAACGCTGACTATGCAAATCGGGCGCGAACGTACAATGAATTGGTTCGCAAGCACGACCACACTGTCTCCATGAGATCCTTGAACGGATCCAACAATGGAAGTAAGTTATGACTTTTGAAACTTCGTTACAGCTTTATTAACTGAATAATTGCTAATATGGTAGGATCGGTTTATAATCTTTCGCTTACAGGTGAACCGAAAACGTCGACTGGAGTTGTCATTCTCAGTGATGTGGGAAATTTGGTTACCGACATGCTTTCCCGACCGGGCCTTCCCAGCACAACCATTGATGAAATTAAAACATTATCTTCGAAGGCTACCGAAGCCGTTAACAACGGAATCAAAATTGAGAACAAGGAAGACTTGGTTGTATTCATGACGCTTGATGACTAACCACACGACTAGAATTTTTGTGGTTCGAATACTGGTTCCTGCCTCACATCTCATTGACACCTGTAAAGGCGTAGTGCCTCTTTTTCGGTTAGATTTTTATTTTGTACATTTTTGTAAAATAATAATTACGTAATTAATGGATGTTATATTTCACGAGTCCGTGGCAGACAACACGTTGACGCTCGCAGACTGGACTTTGTTCCTGTTTCAAAATGTCCAAGCAGAGAGATTCAGCGGCGGCGCAAATCTTGACTCCTTCGTAACACCTACAAAACATGAATTTATGTAGAAAGAGAAAGACTATCATAAACGACTTACTTGTCCAATTTGGTTTTGCAGGATTCCTGCGAACCTTTGCAGTCCTTCTCGTGCGCATCGCAGAATTCGACTCCGAGATGAAAGAGTGTTTGCTCCCGTTCAGGTTTCGGCTTTGAGAGACTTTGGATCTGATCCTCGGTGAGCTGGAGATCTTTGAAAACATCGGAGAGTGTGGTGATTGTTTTGCGGAATACGCCGTTGTCGAACTTCGCTGCTGGAGGTGCAGGAGCCGCGTCGCTTCCGAAGATCATCACAAGGAGAACCAAAGCGCTCAGAGCAGCTCGCATCGTTGACGTTGTTGGGGGTTTGAGGAGACCGCGGTTCGCAAACGGCGGAAATGGTTGGATTTTCCTTTTTGAAGGGTTTGGAGGTTCGTCTAGACCTACGCGCCAGTGTCAAGAGTGGTGTCTCGTTCGGGAAAACGCATCTCCATTCGTTCTAAGAAGCGGCTCGCAGCGGAAGCGGCGGAAAGGAGAAGAGTTCACGGATGATCAACGCTGACTCTGAAGCTAAGGTCTCCGCGAGTCCGGCCAACCAGGCCTCCGTTCACCAGGACGTTGTTAAGAATTTGGTAAACAAATTCTGCGATGCAGCCTTGAAGAAGGGAATCTCCGGACTACGAGAAGAGTTCGCTAGCATGCGAAACGTCGACATCCCTTCACCGGAATCGCTTGTCTCTTTCTACGAGAATCACGATCACGGTCGGAATCGCTACAGAGATGTTCCTTGCCTGGAGGAGAGCCGAGTAACTTTGGTCAACCACCCTCAAGAGAACGACTACATACATGCGAACTATGTGGCGACGCCCTTCAGCGAGCGCCGCTTCATCTGCTCCCAGGTAGGTCGTCGTTAGTTTACTTTTAATAGTTCTCTTTTCTTTTCTTGCAGGCGCCTCTGTCGACAACGTGCTATGACTTTTGGTTCATGATTCTCCAAGAGAACGTGGAGTGCGTTATAATGCTGTGCAACTTCTATGAAGAGGGAAAACCAAAATGCTTCCAGTACATTCCGATGGAACTCGACGCATCGCTCACATTTGATGACATTTCAGTTTCTGTAACTTCGGTTTGTACGGCGTCCGATCGGTTAGCAGTGAAAAATTATCTTTTAGGTGGACATGATGAAAGCAGAAAATGGCGACTTGAATGAGCAGATTTTTGAACGCAGCGTGAAAGTTAAGAGAGGCGATATAGAGCGCACAGTCACTCATTTCCACTGGAAGACGTGGCCCGACCACGGAGTCCCTTCCAACGATCTCGCGCCGCTCGTGCTTCTTCAGCGCGTGCGACAATCACAACGTCCAATCGTCGTTCACTGTTCCGCCGGCATCGGACGCACCGGTAGGTTCTCCGTTAGTCCTCCTTACTAATCATAATTTTTATTAGGATCCATTGTTGCAATCGAATACGTTCTCGAACGGATGATCTTTGGCTGTCAGCCTTGTGAGGAAATGTCCGAAGTGCTCAGAAACCTTCGGAAGCAGCGCGCATTCAGCATTCAGACAGATACGGTAAGTGATGGAGTGGAAGGAATTGTATAATCCGGTCTGTTATAGCAATATCTCTATGTCCATTGCATACTTCTCCGCTACTATACCGAACTGCGCTATATTTCGGCCGGAAATATCGAACTCTGCAAGTTCCTGGAGGAGTACGACAGAGCAGTTGGAATCTATTCTCCTCAGCAGCAGAAGTGGTGATATGTGTGTCCTTCTCGTAATCTTCTTTGCTAAGTGGATAATAAACATAGAAAAGAAGATGTGTTTATTCGGTTTGAACTACTTTTACGTGAAAAATCGGGTGGTATTTGAATCAAGGTCGTCGGGAAGAACTATGAGGCATACTTACCGATTGCCCCAACGACACCATTTCGGTGTCAAAGACGGTCGCTGTTTGTCTTTTGGATAATCAGCGGTTAATTGGCGAAAACAGCGCGAAATGCGACTTACTCTCGTGGGCGCCACTTTAATCGCTTTCTTCATGATCGCCGACGCGACGTTTCTTATGATGGACATGAGCGGCTCGGGTCCTGTTTGCTGCTGTGGGTGTGAGAACACCTGCCCCCCACAAGCTCCCAGTTGTCCGCCTCCGCAGAATCCTTGTCCGCAGACGAGTTACTGGTTCGGACAGCAATATCGCAAGTGCAACTCATACAACAACGGAGTCGGTAGGTGCGCGTTTGATTATCCTCTCTATCTGTTTTCCAGCTTGGCGTCAGCCATACAGCGAATTCGTCTCTTCTGGTGGTCTGCAGCCCTCCTACAACTCCTATCCTCCTGGTGATTCGCCTACTTCTTCATTTCAGCAGAACTACAACAACAACAACAACAACTTCCTCTACCCGGCAGTCGCTTCGACTTCCCAACCGCTTTACCCCCACATTGATGATACTTACAATTTCCCACCGTTGCCGGCTGCGCCGCCTGCCGAGCTACCGTATCCACCGGCGGCTGCGCCCAGTTACCCTGCGCCTCCTTCCGCTCCTGTGGTCGACACCGCTGTTACCGGTCCTACGACGCTCCAGGAAGTTGAACCAGCGGCTCTACATCAAGATGCCGAAACGCTCGTCGAGAACGAACACGAACCCTACGAACAGTTCGACAACCCAACCGATCGCTCTCCGCAGGTCATTCCGATCCTGAAGACGGTGCACATTCCACCCCTGCGCCAAAAGTCGAACACCACGGACTACGACGGCGAGTACGTGGACATCGACGCTCTGCCCAAACAGGAAGTCGACCACCAATCGAATCATATCGACCCCATCGCGGTGCGGCAAGTGAACTCAGACATCATTACCACGAATTCGGTTTCTCCGAAGATTCCGCGAAAGTCAATCGCAAAATCGAAATTCGCATTGCCAAACAACAAGTCGGCCGATCCAGAGATGGTACGAATCGGTCATGTGCTGGGCGAGATTGAAAAGATGTTAGAGATGGTAAAGAAAGAGATGGAGATCAGCGTGTATGACGAACTGAGTCCCGAACGACCCGAGGAGGAAGTCACTCCGAAGAGATATTTCTCCGCCGAATACGAGACCGAATTCGTGAACATCCTCGACGAGGAGGACAAAGAACCGACGCAGCCGAGCGAGGAGGTCGCAACAACACGTCTTCCCGATGAAGTGGAGCCCACGAAGAGGAATATGACGATGCAAGAGATCATCGAGAGTCTTCGGATGCAACACATTCGGGCGGAGAGAAGAAAGAAGTTCCTGGAGACGTTGGAGGCGAGAGCGCTCGCTGACCAGGGAATTCCGCGTCAGAAGCGCGATTCGGTGTCCGAGGGCGACATCCACTCGTTGACGCAGTCCGGCCTCGAAATTCCCTCGAATCGGACAAACGGAAGCGTCGGAACGGGAACGGGAATCGACTTTTATTGCAACAACGATGAACTGAAGGAAATCATCGACAAGGTAAATAAGCGTCCTTGGACGTTCGAGATCGCGATCAGCGCATTCTAGGAACTCTTCGAAGTGTACGATTCGTCCGTCGCGAAGAGGAAAATTCAAAAGCGGCGGAGAACAAGCTGAAAGGAATCTTTAATGTCGTCTGTAGCACCTCGGAGTTCTCCTTTGTCATCAATAGCGCGTTGTACTGCGAGTCGGGAAACGGAAAGGTAGCGTGTTTTGCCTTCCTCGAGCCGGGTTCAGTGTAGTTTCACCCTGCACAAAGACTTTGCCACATTCCACTTAATAAATTTGCGAATGGACGCCTCGGAGACGATGTTTCTCGCATCATTCGCAGGATATGAGGGATCGAATGCGCTCTGATCTAGAAGCACTGATAGCACTGAACCCAACAGAGCAGAATCAACTCAAAAATGCTGCAAAATGAAGGAAGGTAGCTTTGTGACATCTGATTTGAAGATACCGATGATCAGCTGATTGTGAGGTAAGAACGCGCCTTGTCGACACTTTCCATCTCGTCCGCGTCCACTTCGGGCGTCATCTCCTCCCCGAAATGGTTTTGTAGCGTGCGCGGTAATTACAATACAAGCTCTCTGACGAGCGCACCCGGGCACCGCCCCCTCCCTTCCGCCCCTATCAGTTAGAAGCGACGATAACGATGTCGACTAACGCGATTTGCTGGCGATTGCATTTCTCCTGATGGCCGCATTCACTTTGCTTCTGCTGCTCCTCGGATCATTTCCGTTAGGAGCGGTCTTGACCACGCCATGCCCGGAAGGTTGGATATTCCGTCCCCAAGACTCCGCCTGCTACAACTACAAGCCCGATAGATCGCTCGATTGGTCGTCTGCGCGCGACTTTTGTCGAAATACTGAAGGCGGCGATTTGGTTTCCGTGGAGAACGAAGCGGAGTACAACTTCCTGAAAGGTCGGTGAGCGCAGACGTCAACCACGGAATTCCGCCTGATTCAGATAACGTGATAACGTCGCAATCGTTGTATCTCACGTGGATCGGACTCGGAAGCAACAAAGATCGCTGGTCGAACGGAGACGCGGTCAACTTTACGAAGTGGACTTCGACATCCGAACCCTCAAACGATCCGAATCTTTGTGTGGGATGGAGAACGCAGAGCGTTCCAGCCAAAGACGGCTGGAAATCCGTAAACTGTCGCTACAGCCAGCCATTTGTATGCAAGCAACATTCCATCGGGTGAGCAATTGCGGTGCTAAATGGCCTTCAAACGATATTTCGGTCCCCAGATGCCCCAAAACGGTCCAGAAAGGAATGAATGGCACGATTGAAAGCAGCAATTTCCCGAACAACTACGACAACGACCTGTTTTGCACCTACGAAATCACTGCTCCCGAGGATTACCGTATCGTCCTTAAGTTCAATTTCTTTGAAACACAATATCTCCGGGACTTTGTCAGTATTTTCGATGGTGCGGACTCAGATGCGATGCTTATGGGAAAGTGAGCGTAGCGATGTGAAGTGATTTTCAACTGACCCGCCACGCCTTTCTAGAATGTTCGGAAATGTTCCAGAGAAGTCTGATTACGCGAGTAGCGACAACGCGCTGACGGTCGTCTTCCAAACAAATCCAACGGTAACAGCCACTGGATGGTCGGCTAGCTGGAATGCTGTTCCGATCAAAGACCCTATCAATGTCTCTGGAACAGGAGGAGAATTGACCACTCCCAACTATCCCCACGCCTATCCGAATGACATCGATCAGGTCTATCATATTACCGCGAACAGCGGGGCGTTGGAAATCACGGTGAATGATTTTGTCACTGAGCAAGAATTCGACTTTCTTCTGATCTTCGATGGTCCAAAACTAACGGGAAAGCCCCTCGCCAGGTTTGCATTTAACTGACACAAGTACTGATTTTTTCGTAACGCTTAGGTTGTCGGGAACTCTGACCAATCAGTTGCCTTTGACTTACACGACAACGAAACCTTCTGCAAGCCTCCGATTCGTTTCGGATGCGCAGAATGATGGCCCGGTGAAAGGATGGAACATCACTTGGACGGCCGTCCCCTTTGATGGGCTATAACACAATAAATTCATAGCAGTTTATGTATCAACAATCTAAGCAAGTTTTGGCAAACGAGCAACAAAGTCAGGGTCTTGCAATTCCTCTCGGATAACGTCGAGTCCACCAACAAGTTCTCCGTCAAGGTACAACTGAGGATAAGTTGGCCAGTCGCTGTACTCCTTTAGTCCTTGACGGACTTCATCATCGGATAAGATGTCAAAAGTCCAGTAATCAGCATTGGCGTTCTTCAACAGGTCGACTGTCTGTCGGCTAAACCCTACAACACAAACTTTCCAGGTGCACTAAATACAAAATAACCCTTACCACAGCGAGGTTGCTCAGCGTTTCCCTTCATAAACAAAGTTAGGCGAGCTTTGTTGATGAGACGCTTCAGTCGCTCGTTCAATTCTTCCTTCACAACGGGTTCTGTGGCTTTCGCAATTCCACTGACAAATGACTGTTTGGTGATAGCTTCCCGCAGCTCAGCTGGATTAAACCCATTCACCTTACCAACCTCCACGCCATTTTTAAATACAACAACGGTTGGTGCGGCAGTGATGGCGTAGGTCAAAGAAACATCGGCTACTTCTTCCGCTTCGATGCGAGCTGCTTTAAAACGGTCTTTCAATTCCTTCAGATACTCGATGAGAATTTCGTCCACACTGGAACATGATTCAGCCCAAGAAGCCCCAAAGTGGACGGCAACGATCCTAAACGCCATTTTCTTTTACAATTAAATTCAACAAGTGAAAATATACCCCTCGCTCTTGATGAACGTTTCAAATTCTGTCGCGTTCTTCAACTGCACCAAAGCCATTGTTTCTAAACAGGATCAAACTTAAGAACAGTAAAAATAGCTACAAAATTTGAAAACGCCGACTGCGATGACGTCAGAAACGCGCGAAGATCGCCGCGACCTCCGCAACTGAATGAAAGATTCGGCCGCTTCCGTTCTCATTTTCGTTGCGGGACTCGCGGCCGCGAAGTCTGTGAACATCGCTCGACTCGCACACAAAAGAATCGTTTAGCGCGCAAGTGCGGAACTCGAAAATGAAAATCCTCTGAACCCCGGATTCGGCAAAACAATTCCTTGCGTGGCGCTTTTCCTTCCGCTATTTCTTTCATCCACATTGTTCGGTGCTTTTCGTTCAGGGAGTTCGCGAAGGGTTCAAAGCCATGCGTGAATTCAAAGTTGTCGTTCTTGGAAGTGGCGGCGTTGGGAAGTCGGCCCTTACTGTGCAGTTTGTTTCCAACACCTTTCTCGAAAAATACGATCCGACCATTGAGGACTTTTACAGAAAAGAAATTCAAGTGGGACAGTGGATGTGAACTTATACTCAACGACGATTTAGATCGATGAGGAGCCCTGTGTTCTGGAGATTCTCGACACTGCAGGAACTGAGCAGTTTGCATCTATGCGCGATTTGTACATCAAGAATGGTCAAGGGTTCATAATCGTGTACTCAATGACCAGTCAGCAGACCTTTCACGACATCAAAAGCATGAGGGAGCAGATTGTTAGAGTTAAGGTTGGTTATTCCTTCCTTCCTGGTCTATGCATGCTACTTGTTCTAGGGTTCCGAGCAGGTTCCTATCCTACTCGTTGGGAACAAATGTGACCTGCAACATCAACGACAAGTAAGGCACGAAGATGGACTTGCTCTTGCCGAGTACTGGTCATCTCCCTTTGTAGAATGTTCGGCCAAAAATTCCCAAAACGTTGGCACAGTCTTCTCGGAGATTGTCCGCGAGATGAATTACGTCCAAAACGCGAGAGTAAAACAGAATTCAGGATGCTGCACCATCTCATAGCTTCAAGCAATTGTAAATATGCATAATTCGATAAGGTTTCCCACGCATTCTCTTCAAATGTGCACGACGAGACAAAATACAACACACATTCCATTTTATGAATCACAGATTTACAAGTTGAATTAAATTTTAAAAAACCAAAATTGAACATTTAATAAATGAGATCACCAAGCTCAGAAATTCAGCTCATCATCATCTGCTTCAGGTTCCATATCTCCGAAATTGAGGGAATCGTGATTCTGAAATCTGTTAAGTTAAGCCTTTCAGGGCACAATCTTACCAGGCCTCCGTTCTCCTCTGTAGTTTCATTGAACAGGGAATGGTTCTGCTGGAAGTTATTGAACGGTGCTGTCGTTCCCCTGCCTTCAGCAGCGTTCACCGCGTTGATCATGCTCAGGACATCTCTGATAGCGTTCGAGCAAGTCGAGTCGATTTGCTCCTGGTTATCCAACTGTTGACCGGCTTGTTGTGTCAAGAGCACGGTGGTTGTTTCGTTATTGCTCTGTCCAGTGTGTTGTTGACCAGCGCCTAAGGGAACTGCTTGAACCATTTTCTCCATTCGATGTACGTGGGACATGGATTGCTTGGCGGTTTCCTAAAACGATAACTATAAACATGCTTGTTTGGACAAACATACCATAAGCATCAAAATCTGATCTATCGTACCAATGGTATTATAACTTGATTGAACCATCGATTCGTAGAAGTTTTTGCACTCCTCCGGTTTGACTGATCCACCACCAACAGAGTGTGGTCCTTCGCTGGATTTTACAGAACTTGGATCACCCACACCAAGAGACTGGAGGTCGTTAACAGAGAGAGGAGCTGTTACCGATGGAGGACCAGTGGTCAATCTTGCATCCGCTCCGCTCACACAACCCGAGGATTCACCAAAGCAAGAGGTCGTGTACCCAGAAATGTCACCCATCATTTGCTACAAAACGAAGTTACTTGCTATTTACCTCCATTAAAGAAACTAACCTGAAGATCAAAACGAAGTTGATTGTTCATCATATCTCTCGCTCTCCCAATCAGATCCGATCTGATCAACATCGGTGCAACGTCACTGGTCTGTGACGCACTTTCTCCTGAATTTTGTAGACCATCACCAGCAAAAGCGGTTGAAGGCCCGGGTGTGCTGGCCAGAACGGAATTAGCAGTGGGGATGTCGGAAGAGATACTGGCAGGTGCGTTCGAGAGCGGAGGCTGTTGAGAAGACGGATTTGTGATTGGCGGTATAGGTGACGGCGTGTCGCCACTTGCCGACACCGATGGAGCGCTCAGTTGTTGCTGCTGAGGCGTCGACGGAGCGCCGTTTCCGGAAGGCATCTGGAATTGGAGACGTAATCTTTGAACACGGAGCAGAATGTACCTGGTGATGCATCGATCCAGCAGATCCAGGATTCATTTGGGTGCTGATCTGATTGGCAGCGAAGCCGGACATTGCGGAGACGGCTGGGTTGGATTGTGGTGGAGGTTGACCGAGAAGTCCGGACGTCTAAATCACGGATGAACTAGAGCAAAAAGCTGAATGAATGAACCTGTTGCAGATGCTGACTTTGAGAAGAGTCACCCATTCGAACTGAAAGACCCACTGGCTGCTGCTGCTGTTGATACATCTGAACTCAACATTCGAAATTCGAAATGCAAACGCGCGCGCCTCTCGCTCGCTCGCTCGCTCGCTCGCTTACCTGTTGATGCATCTGCATCTGCTGCCCCTGATTCATACCACCGTGTTGTTGTTGGTGCTGAGGAGCTTGTTGCTGCATGTTTACCATGCTTCCGCCCATCCTATTCATGTTCATCCCAGCTTGCTGCTGTTGTTGATACATCTGAAAGAGAGTTCGGTATTCTGAAAACTAGCAAGAGGAGCCGGACCTGTTGCATCTGAACTTGTTGACCTTGACTCATCCCCATTTGATTCGGATTCATGTTGTTTGGTTGATAGCCAGACATAACGAAACGTTAGGAGAAATGCGGTCGACAATAAAGCCTGGAACTACAACTACAACCTCCCTCTTCTGTGGTCCAGGGCAGCGGGTCGGTTAAATAGTCCTGAACGTATGAAATAAACTGTTGGTTTCGCAGTTCTCATTGGCGCAGAGCTTCACAATTTTGAACCTTTTTCGCACTTTCGAATTTTCTGGAGCTTTTATCGTAACGCGTTATATCGTGAAACTCCTAGGGACTGCTTCACGTTTCATCGAAAGCTCGTTTCTCTTGATCCTTGCATGTCAGTGTTCTCTTGTCCGCAGTATCAAAGATCGGCGTGTGTATCATGAGATGTCGTTGACTTTCTCTTCATTGAATTTGCTGTTTCAGCATGATGTCGGTTGAGGATATTGAAAAAGATTTGTTCGAGTTGTCGCAAATTCGCTCCAAATGTCAGCGACCGAAGGTTCAAAAACTACTTGACCAGCACCTCTCGGACTATTGCGATCTCCTGAAGAAGGCTACGAAAGAAGCCGAAGAACAAAAGAAGGAAGTAACTCCCTCTGTATCGATCAATCCAGCCCTTCCGCGACCCAAAACTAAGGTCACCACATACGGTTGGTTTTTCACAAATTTTCACCTATTTAACTTCACTTCTTCGTTTAGCTTATGACGAAAGTGACAAGTTCATGAAGCTCTATGTCACCATCCCTGGTGTTCAAAACATTCCTGCTGACAACATCTCCGTGCAGTTCACCGAAACGTTAGTTATTTAAATCGAGTTTTTGACAGTTTAAATTCTCGTTTCAGTGGAGTTCAGATGCTATGCAAAGATGTTAATGGACGTGACTACGAACTGAAAATCATGGATCTCGCTGGGGTTATTGTTCCAGAAAAGTCGCTTTGCAAGCAGAAAACTGATATGATTTTGTTGATGATGAAGAAGGAGAAAGAGGGCGTGTGGAAGGCTGTCATAAAATCAGCTGCCAACAAGAAGGAAATGAAGTAGGCTTATTTCCTTCCAACTCAGCAAATTAGCTTTTAGGATGCCCGACTTGGATGACAAAGCGGACCCGCAAGAATCGCTTATGAAGATGATGCAAGAGATGTACCAAAGCGGCGACGATGAAATGAAACGAACGATTAGAAAGTCGTTCTACGAAAGCCAGAAGAAGGGTGGTCAGATGCCTGACCTCCCATTGTGAATGTGAAGAAAGCGTGATTGCAGTTTTGTTGATGTTGTAATGAATTCCAATTGTTTGTTGATGTGTCATGTCAGGATCTGAATTTTTCCAACCGTCTTTTTATTAACTCATCAAAATATTTACGCACACAGTTCTTAGCGGCATATTAACTAGTTGGGAAAAACCGGACAACACAGGGATTCCAGAAGATGATAACAGCGAGGAGCGAGATAACTTGAAGCGACGGGTACCATCTGATCACAGTTGAGTTAACTTATTGTTGGGCACACTGAACATTGTTTCCACCATGATGGAAACCGTGATGACCACCCATCTCCTCGTCTTCTTCATATTCATCATCGTGATAAGCTTCACGGTGACCACTTCGGCTTCCACTATGTCGCTTCTCGTCATAAGGCATGAGTGAAACTTCTTCGACATTGTCTCCCATCGGCATGACGAATGCCTTGCGGGGTGGAAGATGCATTTCAAGTTCCTTGTACATGGATTCTTCTTCCAGGAAATGATCGTCGGGGAATTTGACGTCAAATTTAACGAAGAGAATACCAAACTGTTCAGTATTGGGGATGGGCATACCCTCATTCACAATACCTCTAACAGCGTCTGAAATTGTGTAAACAATTAGATAAGTTAAATGCTTGGAATAATTTATACCTGGTTCAATGATGTCTCCAGGTTTGCTTGTGATCACCACGTCTCGTCCATCAAGATGTTTGACGACAAACTGGAAACCAGTTAATGCTTCATTTAGAGAAATGGTCCTGCAACAAAGCACGGTTTCAATGTTTCTGACCAGAAGACCTACCTTTCAATGTACAAATTTTCATCCTTTCGCTCGAATAACTCGTGCTCCTTAGTTTGAAGGACAATGATGATATCACCGGCGTCAACTCCGGGTTCTTGATCACCTTCTCCGTGGAAAATAATCTTCTCATTGTTTTTCGCCCCTCTTCTGACGTTAACTTCGAGGACCTTCCTAATTTGGGTGGTCTTGTTTCCGTTACATGACTTGCACTTATCCTTGTCAGCCACCATAGTTCCCTCACCGCTACAAACGTCACAGGTTGTAACCATTTGCTGAACCATTCCGGGAGCAATCTGACGCATTACCAGAACGCGACCCTTTCCACGACATTCCGTGCATTGCTGGCTCGCCCCGCTTTTGCTTCCAGATCCTTTGCACGGTTCACAAAGAACTTTCTTCGAAAGTTGCAACTTTGACGTTTTGCCCTTGTAAGCTTCCTCCAGCGAGATCTTCAACGCGTGAACGGTGTCTTGACCTTTCCGACGACGACGATGAGTGCCTCCGCCACGGCCTCCGAAAAAGCTTGAGAAGCCACCACCAAGGCCACCACCGCCACCAAAGAGGTCAGAGAACAAATCGGCGCCGCTAAATCCTTCGCCTGCAACATTCAAAAGACTTTTAAAACGCCCATTGACAGAAAGCAATTACCGTTCATGCCTTCCAATCCGTTCATGTCATACATTTCACGCTTGCTGGAATCGGAAAGAATTTCGTAGGCGGCGCTAATTTCCTTGAATTTGTCACCATGGTTTGGGTTTTTGTCAGGATGGTATTCTTTCGCCAATTTGCGGTAGGCCTTTTTGATCTCGTCGTCGCTGGCATCTGGTTTGACGTTCAGGGCGTCGTAAAGCGTGGTCTAGACAACGGCAAAGTTAAAACTGATAAACATAACTTCAATGTTCTTACATCGACAGGTCCCGAGCTTCCTCGGCCGCCCATACCTCCCATTCCAGAGAAAAACATCCTGATATAACTAAAATATGAGAATAATTAACATAAGAAATCGCGCGCACAAATGACAGCGAAAGCAGTGCAGAGAATCGAATTCGCATCGCTAAAATGCTGATGAAAAGAGCGCATTGCATCGCGGAAAACAACGGTTTCGGCCAAACTACTCCCACAGACCATAAGCAGCCTTTCCTTCAACGCGTTCCATGCCCAACAACGTTTATCGGTTCAGTCTGTCACGAAAATGTCATCATCGTTGCTTTGCCTCTGGTTGCGACATCGATTCTTCGCGATCCTTCTCGAAGAACTACAGTAATCCAAATGGAAATTAAACAATAAAAATGTAAAAACTCAAGCTCCTTTACTCAAATCGTCTTTTCCTGGAACATATAAGGTCAACTGACAGTTCAGCGAGAAACAGCAAAAGCACACCATCGATTTCGCAGAATAACGAGCCTCAAAGATCCATCCAGTGCCGCTGCAACTAGTCATTGTGCTCAATCCCATCGTTCCAGGAGCCACAATGTTTATAAGCTCTTGCAGCGCAGAAACCAGCAAACGACGATCGTATTTCTCTTCCTTTGATCCGCTTCATGAACAAAGTTCGAGCTTGTGAACTTGCCTGAGAGGAGAGTTTGTGAGATCGCAAATGTAAGCAGTAAACACGAGTGGCGAAAGAAGGTGAGGAATGTGTACAGGCAGCAGTTGCTACTAGAAGCGATGACCACCGGTGTTGGACGTCATGCTGGACACAGCAGAAAACCATGAGTTTGTGCTGCTCGGAAGGCATTATGGACGTGAAAATCTCTAAGAACATGCAAATTTGTGTCCCTGAAGTGAGTTGCTTGTATCGCGAATGTGGGAGGGAAAGAATTCAGCTATCTCCGACGATTCTCCTCTCCCCGATGATATTACTTTGACACGGAGGTCGTTGCTATCGTTCTCACCATGGTATATAGTCGAATGTCGAGACCTAGTGCTTAAAAAATACGATCGATCGATGACCGCGTATCGCAAAAAACGGCTCCTTCGGAAAACGCGCGTTGGTTTTCAGCTCGCCTGTAAACGCGAATTCTTTCAGATCAGATGGTGCTCCCTGAGCTGCGCGAGTACTCGGAGGAATCGGAAACCGATTCCGAGAAGAGCGTTGCATTCAACGACGATTCGGATATCCACGGTGCTCCTCGTCGTGCCAACACCGATGAAGCCAAAGTAGCGAATCCCAGAGCGGCGCCAGTAGACGAGAACATGACCGGAGATCTGGATGAACACGAGTTGCGAGGAGATTCCAATTTCAGAGCGAAACCGAAGGTCCGCGATGCGTCTGCCTTCCTCTCTTTTTCGCAGTCAGCAGCTTCCTCTTCGCAGAATGCGTCCGGAGCTGAGCGATCTGCTGCGAACTTCCAGCAGCAAAAGCGGGCAGAGCAGCCGCGACCCTCTCCACCTGAGGAAGTTATGGTCCGACCCGGAAATCTGTTCAGCCTCCTCACAGATGTTTCGCGCATCGCGATCGACGGCGGTGACGGATCGCAAGACTTCATCCACTCGCTCAGCGGTTACAATTTCCACGGGGCTCTGCTCAGAAATCTGGAGGAAATCGGGTTCAGCGAGCCTACGGCAGTGCAGAAAGCCGTGTGGAATGTGATGCTGAACAAGTACAGTAAGTTGAGAGCCCTCAACGTCCCAACTGCGACATCTCTTCAGCGTACAACCTGATGACCCAGGCGCAAACGGGATCTGGGAAGACGTTCGCGTTCCTCATCCCGCTGATCCAGAATGTGTTCTCACTGAAATCCGCTCTAATGAACGACAAAGAGACTGCGAGAACGTTTCCCAAAAACGCTCCATTCGCCGTTGTCTTTGTGCCGACGAGAGAGTTGGTGTCGCAAATCGTGGAAAACGCGAAGCAGCTGACCAAGGGCATCGACGTCAACCTCACCTTCGGCACAGGACAGAACTCCTTCATCAGAGGCTCGACGTCGAGGTCGGACATCCACATCACCACGATGGGAGGAATGATGAACGCTCTCGGCGCAAACACCAAGCGCGAACATCCTCTGGTGAGTGGCGCGGAAGCAGAGAGCTGCAGCGCAACGCTCGTTTCAGATCAACGCGTCGAACGTCTTCTTCGTCGTCTTCGACGAAGCGGACAAGTACTTCTATGACTTTGACACTAGCGAGCAGGTGACCAAAGCGGTCAATCTGATGAAGGAGAACCCCAGGTGATCCGGTCGATGCTCGCAGCGTTTCGTGATTGTGCGATCGATTTCAGTTGCCGAATCTTCGCGTTCAGCGCGACGCTCACCGCCAACATCAGAGACTTCATGCAGGAAGGACACTTCACAATCCGGGACGTTCACCCAATTCCCGCTACCATCGAGCACCACACCATCATCCTCCAGAAGACCCAAGCTGTCACGACCCTTTTGACTCTTCTGCGGGGCATCAAGAAGGATAACCAAGGCGAAATGCCAAAGATCCTAATCTTCGTCAACAGGAGAGTCACGTGCGACATTTTGGCGAATCAGCTGCTCGCCTACAACTACAACGCGCTCTCTCTCACCTCGTAGGGATTCTCTGATTTCGCTGATTTCTACGCGCGTCCTTTAGAAAGTGGCCCACGCTGCTTCGCCAGAGAATCTCCAAAAAGTTTATATCTGGCGAAACGAAGATTCTCATCTGCTCGGACGTGTTGTGCCCCGGAGTCGACTGGAACGTCGATGTGGTCATCAACTACCATCTCCCTCCCATCGCGCACTTCCATCGTCTTCCCAATCGGATCGGACGCACAGGACGCGCAGGAAACAAAGGAAAAGTCTACTCGTTCTTCTACTCCGACGTCTTCGTCCGCGATCAAGTGAACCCGGACGACTTCGCAAGGGTAAGCGCGCTCATTGAGCGTCCGCCTCGCTCGTATTTAACTCCGTCCGTTGCAGTTCTTGGAGCAACACAAATTCCCCGTTCCACCTATGCTCGCTGAGTACAAAGCACTCTACGGGAATCCCGAGCGGGAGGGAGACGGAAACAGCTCCGAGTGTGAGAGGGATTGAGGCCACGAGGGCCACTGGGATCGACTATGTCTTGAATGATCTCGTTTGCCTCCAATTTTAGTTTTCTGCCGTTGTGTTCATTATTTATTAGAAATCTGATAAATCTTTCCCGTCAGCACCAACGTCACCGTACACCGATGCAATTTGAGCTCGAAATCGGCCTCACGATCGCTTCGAGGAAACTCGAGGTTCCGCCTTCGCAGCAAATCGAAACTGGACGAATGAAGGGAAGCGGCGGGTCGCAAGGAGTGGAGCAACCGCTCAGACGACCACCCACGTGGCTGTCGATTTCGATGGAGAGGAGCTGAAAGCGGCGGTCACTAATCCACGATAACGACGGCGCATTACCTTCTTTCTGAAGACGTCCTTCACGATGTACTGTCTTCTCTTCACCCACTTCATGATGTAATCCTGACTTTCGAGGTCGTCGACAGGAAGATTTTTGCTCTCTGCTTCCGCTTCGAACTCGACCGTAGTCACCCGAGGACACATTCTGAAGATCAGTTCTGAGGTCCGGTGGTGGTGGAAGACGGCCGAGGGCGCGGTATCGGAGAGCGACTTCTTTTCCATCAGAAAACGCTCCAGAAAGGAGCAGACGCCCCTGGAAGTGATTCCTCCACACCGCTCGACTTTGATTTTGCGGATCGTCAGAGGTATTCGCGCGAGTGTCGTGTCAGAGACGTCAAGATACTGTAGGTTGGAGGGTACTGTAGCATGGAAAGACACGCCCTGAATCATGAACACGTAGAGGTCGTCGCAGAATGTGAAAATGTCGTCGGTGAGGACGTCAGGTTGAACGCCGAGAAGATTCTGAAAAGCGATGATACGCGATCGTTCGGAGAGAGGGGAGCGTACCATAAACGAGATCACATTCAAGTGTTTTGAGCAAATTTTGACGAGTTCGTGGAATTGGCGACTTTCGACACGGTGGCAATTGACGTCAGAGAGCCGCAACGTCTTCGGCTGGAAGGCGGGGATGCACCGCAGCATCCTGCAGAACCAGTCGACGAAAGACGATTCGAGGCCGATGTTGTGCACTTGGATTCCGAGCACCGTCAACCTCCGGAAGCAGAAACTGAAATCTTCGCCGTCACATTTTACGCAGTTGTGAGTACGGTACCTCAGCTCAGGGAGACGTCCGTTCTCCACGTCGTCCATCGGGATGAGAAGACATTTCTTCACAATCACCTCGCTTTTCCGCACATTTTCCAAAACAATCGCGTTTTCGTTCGGCGAGAAACTTACCGTAAGACAGGTGATGAGGCTGGGCCTTTTCACGGGAATCTCGCGCGGTCTCTGCAGAATGAGCTGAAGAGCGTGTGCTGTAGATCGACGACTCTCTGCGTCACACCTACGGCGTTGAAGCGGGAGCAAGTCGCTCGGAGGCTCAGTTGGTCGGCATCGTCGATAAACGAGAAAATCAAGGCGAGGATTTCCGTCGGCAGATCCGCCAGGTTGGTAGAATACTTGGAGCGCGAGAGCGCGGCGATCAGTCGCATCGAAAGTCGCATGGTCTGCTTGAGCCCGACGCGCACGACACTCATCTGGGGTTGGGGCCTCCTCAGCGGCCAGAAACCCATCGAAATCTCGTTCGGACGAGGCCGCTGCACTCTGGAAAGTGTAAACGTAATTGAAGCAAAGTCGCGAATTCGATTAGGAAAGCATCGTTGGAGGATGAAGTCGCGCGCGTATCGTCGCGAGGGAAACCGAATAAGTGGAGTCGGACGCCCTCGGCTGGCCCCCCAAAAAACGAGCCAATTGTCCAAATTGCATAATCGAAGAGACGAGGCTGCCGTCGCTGCTGGAAGACCAACGCCCCTTCCGAGGAGTGCGTTGGATCCGTTGGAACTCGCCCGTCCGTTCGCGCACCGCTGCGAATAAACAAGTTGCGGACGATGAAGATTAGCACTTAGCCTGATCAACTTGTCTTCCTCGTCCATGTCCGGATCCCCCGGGACGACCGCACCACGCGCACGCATCAGCGCCATCTCTCGCCGAATTTCCGTGGAATACTAGCCAATTTCTGAGCTCTTAACACCCTTTGTGGTTGGTGCGTGCCCCAAATTATGTGCGTTTGCGTAATTACGGTCAAATGCGAGGTCTCCGAGTAAAGGTAGAACGGCGCCGATTAGTCACTATCGCTAATGGAGCAATCGCGCACGAATTCACCCGCGGCACGTAAATTGAGTGTGCATAATGCACATGCTGACACGCTAAATAACGTCAACGGAGTTATCATATGACGCGGGGAGCATAACAGAGTTAAAAGACGATACAGAAGAGAAAAACAAACAGAACGCGCCTAAAACGTCACTCGCCTCATCCTGTTGTCCGTCTGCTGCGTGCGAGCAGGGCCAATAGCCGCAACCTGTCAATCTTATGCAATTACTGCGTAACGGACGAGTGGTCGAGGGGCCAAGCATCTCTCGATGGGGATACAATGCTGACAGGTGGAAACGGATCGTTATGCAAATTAGTCCGAATCCAGACGCCATAAGGAGGTGAAAGAGAGGATTTGGGGGAACGGGGAACGCAGGATGCGCGAAATGCCACTAACTGGGCGAGCAGAGCGAGAGGGCAAGGATATATCAAGTCAGAAGCGCCGGTCCTGATCCACAGAGTCAACAAAAGATAATCCGCGAAGACGTGCAACCGATGGCGAGCGCATGAAAGGGTCCGCGACTCTGCAAACACGCATTCTTTGGCCGAAAGGGGAGCAAAGAGGAGCTAATGAGAATTTGGTTGCGACAGGAGGAACCGGAAAGGAAACGTGAGGAGAGCGTCGAGATAATCGAATGCATTGCGACCGATTTACGCTTATTTACGACGATGTAATTATGCAAGAAGAGTGGAATGCACGCGGGCAGATGTTCTCCGAGGAACACACGAACGGACGGAGACGATCGTTTGTCAGTTTTCCGGAAAACACGACTTAATTCGATTTCTGAGCACCTCGGGCAAGGACAACCGCTAACCGGGCGCGCGAAAAGACGCCGAATTTAGACGTTTCGACGACCTTCGCGCATAAATTAACGAAACGCCGACGGAGATGGGAAAGTGAGCAACATTCCGAAAAGGAGGATTCGTCCGCGAAGACGGTACACAACTGCGCCGCCAAGTCTCTGCGAGGCCGTAAAACGTTATAAATTGCCACGAGCACTTGCTAACACGATCGTAAAGAAAAGAAAACACTACGAGCCGCCGCTTATCAAAGGGCAACGCGAAAGCGATAACCTAGGTCACCTAAGGCCCTCGACTGGGCCACACCGACGGCCACGGAGACTGTTTTCGCGGTCATCATAAATCACGGAGAACAGAGAGATGCGCGCTGGGCGACGCCTAATGACAGAGTTGCGATCCGCTAATTACCGATTTCGGCTTGAGATCGGATCGACGGTGCGCAACAGGTTGGTGGCCTCAGAAAGGAGCGTCGGGGAGCGGAGGCGGGAAGGAGTGTGCTGCACAGAGATAAACACTCATTTGGGCATTGTGTCCGGTGTAAGAGCAGAAAAGTTGGACAAATATTTGGATTGGCTTTGGGTCACACGATTCTTACGGAAATGTGACATGGCAAGTGCTTTAATTGAGTGAGAGCGACGTAAGTGTGGCCTCCAGAGGTCATTCCTCAATAGAGAGGCGCTACCGTTCACTTTTGAAAGTGCTCTCTGCTCGAATTAGAGAAAAGAATTTGCAAGCGGAGATTCCAACCGCCAGAAACAAATAAATCGTCTTCGGAAAGTCCGCTTTCGGCACTTTCAGCAGCGCATTATCCCAAACAAAGGGCTCTTCACGCTCCTACGATGAAATCCGATTACTTCCTCTCAAGACGGAAAGAACGCCGCCGTTCGCGCGATATCAACGCTCATGTAGCCAACTGAGCGCACATCTTCATTTTCTAAGAAGCCTCGTTCCGCGGCACATAAGAACGAAAGCACAGAAAAGCCGTAAGGACTTAGCGGAAACTCCTAATGACTCCACGACACATCTTAGTTTCTGTTTTTCTCCGCTTCCGTCGTCCCATAAGCCGCCCTCCTATTGCAACGCGCGAAGCACTCCAGTTGGGTCAAACGAGCCAAGCCGTCCATCGAAATCACCGACGAAACGATTCAGAATCAACAATGCGACGGCGAGATAATTAGCTTCTCAACGGAGCGCAATTGATGCGATCTTATCCGCCTTTGGAAGCTTGTTTGCTGACGCGCGCGATCAAATTCCGCGAGATCGGAGTCAATCACAATCAGTTCACTTTCGGGCTATACGCTTTCGGGCGTAGTCGATCGAAAAACCGCAAAAGAGTTACTTGCAACGGATATTCCACTGCAGCAAAGAGGCTCAACTTGCGCTCTTTGCGGCCTCGCCATGTCCTATTGATTTCATTTCTCGCCAATGGACCCGGGACCAATTCGTCAAATATATGGAGTAAGCACACACGACTCCGCATGTTTTTAACACTGGCGACAGGTCCGTTCCACTTCGGATATCATGCCAACTGCCACAGTTGCAAGGTTTTTATGCTTTGCAAATGACTCAACAAACATCGACCGGAATACCCAAGAGATCTACATACTGGGCTGCATTTTCAGGGTAGACAATAACAAGGAAAGAATGAAGATTATCAATACGAGAGATAACAAAATGAAACAACAACATTTACAACCTGTATAAAATTCAATGCATGATGTATGTGTTTTCTTCCTTTAAGGTGCACATCTGACCACTGAAGTCGAACGAGATTTGAAAGTCCAAGTCACGGTTGTTGCGAGCATTCGGTTTGCAGGAAATGTGTCCGTTGACCTTTTCACCTTTCTTTACAGTCATGGCTTCTTTAGTGTAGAAGACGGTTTGCTTCCAGTGAGTGTATTTGGAATCAGGGCTGGTTGAGAATCCAATACGCTTGTGGCATTTGCTGAATTCCACAGTGAAGAAAGTAACGAGAGCTTGGATGTAGTCATCACGAGCAGCGTGCAAAGAGAAATCCGAATCAAATGTAAGGTCATCAACTTTCACAGTGTAAAGATCAACTTCCTTAAATATAAAACATAAACATCAAAATTTTTCTGTTACAAAATACCTTGATGCAGTAATTGTTTGTAACCACCTGCGAGGGATCGACCACATCAACAAGAGGCTCCGTGATTGCAACCTTCCGAATGCTGGACATGTTGAACCCGTAGACGTTGTCCCACCAGTTAATCTTATCATCCTTGTACTGACGATCTTCAATCGCACAGACAAACAACTTGGCCTTGTCGGGAAAGAGAGCGCCTCCCTCAGCCAGCCACTTGTCGCGGGCATACAAAACGGTGTTAAGCATACTTTCGTAGAAGAGGCAGTATCCCATCCATTCGGAAATAATGATATCAACCTTCTCGATTCCCTCGGGAAGTTCCTTGATATCCTCTACCTTCGACTGGACTACTTCAACAATGTGGTCAAGGTTGTTGTCCTTGATAATCTGCCGAGACTGAATGGCCATGTTTGAGAATTCAACAGCGATAACTTTCTTAGCTCCAGCTTTGGCAGCAAACATAGAAAGAATTCCGGTGCCAGAACCTAAAACCAGAAGCACACCATTACAAAGCTAAAATAGTGTCAACTTACCGACGTCCATGACAACCTTTCCTTTGAACAAGTGCTGGTTGTGATAAATGGAGTTGCGGTAAGTGATCGTGCGAACTTCATCCTTGAGCATCTCCTGAAACACTAACTAGTAATAACCGCCTCATAAAAACATTAAAATACCTCATGAATACCAAAGTGAGCGTAAGAGTCGAAGTAGTAATCACGACTGGTCATCTCGCCGAAGGCGGGACGCTTATCGTCACCTTTAGCATCAGGACTGCTCGCAGCCGCCGAAGCTTCTACACCGTTAGCGGTCATGTTGATCTGAAGAAAAGCGAACTTGATATACGAGCATAAATTTGATCACATTTGACTGCGAAAAACGCGCTAAATTTAAAAAAGCCAACCCGCCGACGCAACTTCCGTAAACTCATGGGGACATCTTTTTGGGTGTTTACGAGAGGCAGTCGGCTTTCTAAGCGCCAGACGGTACTGTGGCAAACAATTCGTAGTAGGAGCCATGCCTGTGAACAAAATGGATTAGTTCGTTTTGATGATCGTTGTAATGTCGAAAAACAATCACAACAACCAACTCGAACAATCGTTTGTAGTTGCCTTTTACAAACTGAAAACCATCAAGAACAAATATAATGCATAAGAAACCAAATTGCAGAAATTAATAATTGATGTTATCATATAACACGTTGGAAGCAGATGGGGGATGTCGATCGTGTAGATCATTGCATGTGCGCCAACTTGAGGCGCTATAGGTCACGGGTTCGATCCCGGAGAGACCTCTGCGATGACGAAAAACTTAGGACACCTTTGGATGAACCATGAAAGTATTACGTTACGTTTACTGAGCAGCTTTTTTGTCGAATGTATCTGAATTGTTGCCAATCAACAAGTGTGGCGTTACTCTTCAGTACACATTCGTCAGTTTGCGACCAGCGTTGCGGCTGTTTTTTACTCATACGTTCTGCAACTGTTGTATTATGTAGTCAGCACACGAGCACCACGTGCGACGACTCCTCACGCTTGCTTCACTTTCGCAATCGGAGCTAAATGTTTCGACACGTTTCCATCATTGCATTGCGCCCGATCGGTCACGACAGCCGATACATTCGCCGCCGCAGCGTAAATCGATGTGAATAATTGATCGCGAGGTTCATCCGTTTTCAGATTCTGAATCTCCGTCGAGATGTCCGCGGCGATTAGGAGAGTTTTTCGAAATCGCGCTGTGCGCGCCTTCTCGACTGGATTGACGTTGACCACGGCAGGACTTTCGGTTTATTTCTTCCATCGCAACGACTACGAACTTTCGTCAATTGGAGCCGTTCGATTCGCGAGAGCTGGATTGGCCGTAAGTTCCCCATATTAATCTATTTATGCATTTGTTCAATTCTTCGTTAGATCGGACGTATCGCTGTGGACTACAAATGGTCGCTTCACGGACTAGAATCCGACGCAGACTACTACCAACAAACCATGAAACAGCTGCACAGTCGTGGAGCTCACAAATTGCTTGAACTTGCTAAGGCGAATGGAGGAGTTTTCATCAAAGTTGGACAACACATTGCTTCTCTACAGTACATTCTTCCCGAGGAGTACATAAAAACTCTTTCTGTGCTTTATTCACGTGCTCCGGAATCGAATCTCTGTGAAGTCAAAAAAGTGGTCCAGGAATCTTTAAATGTACAGGTACATTGTTCTCATTTGGTATAATCGATGCCGTGAAGGTTGTTTAGTCCTGCGATGACGTTTTCAAGTTCCTCGATGAAAGACCCCGCGGTTCTGCATCATTAGCACAGGTGTACGAAGCTCGTTTAGTTGAAACCGGGGAGCGAGTTGCTGTCAAAGTGCAGGTTTGTTCCAAAATTTATTGGTGGAATGTTAAAACTGAAAAAACACTTCAGCATCCTCGTGTGAAGCCGCACAGTCTTGTAGATATTGCTACAATGGAATTTTTCGTTAACGTCGTTGATCGTTTATTTCCCGAATTTCGATTGATGTGGCTTGTTGATGAGGTAGGTGAAGCGACAGAAACCCATATTCAGCAGTCCTCTGAATATAGGTAAAAAGAAATTTACCAAAAGAGCTTGACTTCTTGAATGAAGCCGAAAACGCAGATATTGTTCGGCGGATGTTCGCTCATCTTCCATACTTGAAGGTATTTGCATTATTTTTTATCCTGGACGTTACTAATTTCGTTCAGGTTCCGAAAATTCACAGAAAGTATTGCTCGGATAGAGTCTTGACGATGGAGTTTTGCGAAGGTGTTCAAATCAATGATATTGAGTACTTTAACAAACACAACTTTGATAAGCATGACGTTGGTTTCGGTCTACAACCGTATTTAACATGTCGTGACTTCAGATCTGCAAGAAGATTGGAAATCTGTTCTCTGAGATGATATTCACATACGGAATGATTCACTGCGACCCTCATGCGGGGAATGTATTAGTGAACAAGAATTCCCAGGGTGAGCTCGACATTGTTCTGCTCGATCACGGACTTTACGCGGTAAGTTATTTATTGTGTTTTCGAAGCGTTACATGATATGTGCCGTTGATCTACTTGCGCACGCTGCGGAGATTCTTTCCTTCGTTGTCACTGGCAATGACGTGCTCTCCTACGCGCTCCACAATGCTAACTCTGCGACTGCTGTTGTTTGCACCTGAATTTTCTTCTTTTTTCTTTCCCAGAATACTGACCTTCTTGGCCTGAAAATGGCACAAAAACATTACAACACAAAAACAAGAATTGTACCTGATCAGTTTTACCCTTCAGTCGCTGGCGTTCGCGAGCAGCGATATCCTTGACGTCTGAGTTCATATGAACTGATGGCGGCTGCTCAGCAGTTGCAGCAAGAGCCGTCTGAACCCAGTGCTTAGCTTCCATGGATTCCGGTCTCTCAATAACGCACGAAACAGCTCCAGTCGACTTAAAATTCAATTATAACCTATCGCGGATAGAAAACGACATTACCTGAAGCGCTTTGAGAAGAAGCTCACGAGCGACATCCTTATCTGTGACGGGCTTGGATTCAATGTCGATAATGTGATCTCCGAGAGCAAGCTGTTGGGCGGCTAGGGATCCAGCATCACAACGACTGACAAGCACACGATTCTGATAATGCTTGATTCCAAGTCCGAGTTTTGGTCCACCAGCCTTCCATTCGATCTTGACGACTTGATACGCGAATCCATCACGCCGTTGGATGAATTTGGCACGCTCTGCTGGAATATGAATGCGGGCTTCCAATTCTTCAGCTTTCTTATCATCTCTTATGACGGAGAGACGCGCAAGTGGTGGAGCAAAGCGGAGAAGTTGGAAGAAGTGGTTGGTGTCACGGATGGTCGTATTATTGACCTTGATGACTTGGTCACCCATCTATAAATGTTGCACGTGAACTATAAGACAACCACATCATCACCTACCTTCAACTTTCCTTCAGCCAATGTTCCTCCCTGGACCTTGGTGATGACCAATTTGTCGTTGGGAGTCGCTCCGAGAGGTTCGCCCTCCTAAAAAAAGGACTTTGCACAGTGCGGATTTTAAAAACTTGCCTCCATAGGGATCTCGATGACGAGCTCCTTCGTTTCAACCATTCTGACGCGAGCCGAGCTGCGAAACTGAATTTCTGATCGAATTCAGTCTTATAAAGCGCTCCTAACATGTCTAGACTTTCTGTTTTATTTTTCATTTCAGACGTTGGAAGACGACTTCAGGATAAACTATACGAAGCTATGGCTCGCACTGCTGAAACCTGACAGGGATTTAATCAAGGTTTGACTTCTGGATTTTATCGATCCCGATTATAGTGTTTGTCCTAGAAATACGCTACCAAAATGGGAGTTGGCGAACTTTACGGGCTTTTCGCGTGTATAGTCACGGCGCGGTCCTGGAAGGCTGTGACGGGTGGAATCAATCGTGTGACTTTCGACGACCGTGAGGTGAGGGAAATTTTCTAATCGCTATGTATTATAACTTGCGAACACTTTTTAGCAGCAAGAAATTGGCGAATACGCTGCGTCACTGATTCCTCAAATCTCTCAGGTATTGGAACGTGTTCCTAGCTCTATGTTGCTGATCCTTAAAACAAACGATTTACTGCGGAACATTGAGCATCAGATGGGCACCCTCAATCGCCAGGACACCTTTTTGCAGGTACTTTGAAATTCTATTCCCCGTAATATATATCCATTATTTTTCAGATGAGTCGTTGCTGTATACGGTCAGTCTTTGAACACCGCATGATGACTACGTCTTCTTGGTTGAAGAAGGCATTTGTTGCTTCAGTAATGTATTACCAGCTCGCACGAATCGCAATCTTTGAATATTTCTTGATTGCGAGTGAATGGATTTATCGTTCGAAAGTATACGTTGGAATCTAGAAGTGCTTTCGAATCACGGGTCTCATAGATAGATCGAGTAGAATTGTATGCTATCGCTCGCTGGCTGCATTGTGCATATCATCTGAAGCTGTTTGCGCTTTCCTATTGTTGTTTCGAATTCTAATAAACTTTTGATTAACGTTTATTTCGGAACTGGAATCAAAACGAAAGTTTTCAATACACAAAATAATCCTAAGTAAACGGTATGCCAGAGTGATCACTATTTCATTTGAAATACATGAACGATCAGAGAAGCATGTAAGTAACCAGTACACAAAGGAGAAGCTGTTGGTTTCCTGATTCAACGCCTCGAGAAGTACCTGTAAGCCCCATAAGTGCCAAGAGCGATCGCGCCAATGCCAATAGACACTACCAAAACTTCAGTTAATACCGATGGGCTACAAAAAAGCTCTGGATCATAAAACCATAAACTGTCGAAAGCTTACTTTGCAGGATCAAGGATTCCACCAGACTCTGTCGGCGCACGTCGAATTTCCTCATAGTAACTTGTTGTACTGGGTGCAACACTTGCACTCGACATTGACATTTTGTCGTCATCTTCTGGTTCTTCGTGCCTGTGAATGAAGCCACCGTTGTACAGTGATTCGTGATCAGAGGTGACACTTGATGATGAGGCGATATTCTCCAATGCAGCATTGTTCAGGTTCCTATATGCGTAATTGGATACAAGTCAAGTTAAGCTTGAGTAACCCACTGTTTAACAATATCTTTGGCACCGGATTCACTAACAAATTCGTTCGCATAGAGATTTGAAGATAATCTATTATTACCTAGAAAATACAAATCTAGAGAAAAGAACATCCATCCAAACGTACCATCCGTGGAAGGAATAGTCATTGTCGTTGTAGCTGCCATCGGTTTTTTCAGAATCGATTTTGGAACGTTTTTTAGAGAGTCGTTGGACGACGTTGTTGATTGGTTGTAAGCTTTCGCTAACGACGATCCGAATAAAGAAAAGTTCGCCTTCTTCTGAAAACAAACAGAACTGTATAAAACAAGCCAATTTAAAATGCAAATTGACAGCTACGAAGCTGGTGGGCCAAAGGAAACTACAGCTCATCAGTTGGAGAATCACCGATAACGACAAGACGGGCGTTGTCAGGGTGCAAAGTCCACTATATAATTCAGTTTTTAAACAAAATCGGCAGTTGTATCCATCAGAGGCAATCTGTTTCACAAAAGACAAGCTAGGAAAGAAGTGCATAGCACAACGAGTTTGCAACTAATGAGAAAAAAAATCAAGAGTGGTGCGCAGACTGCCACATGAACCGGTATTGGAGTACATGGGGAGTTTGTTGGCAAGCAGTGAGAGAGGAACGCCAATGACGCTGTCAAGAAAGCGACTGACAAGCGACTTGTGCCGATGACAAAACAACATTTGACAAACGTTCAATTTCAACAGCACAAACTGTAAAACTCAATTCGAAATTTACTATTTTTAAGTTGGTGTGAAACATCAAGTCATCATAACATTTCCCAATTAAAAAAAACATTTAAATGAAGTTTGCAATTCGGCACAACGTTTCGCAAGGGAGCCTCGCGGATGAGCTGAGACGTTCGAAGCGCGTCGCCTCACCGCACGAGATGCGAACACGTGAACGCCACGGGGACATAAAACGGCCTCCCGCCTGCAAATGACTGCCCCTTGTGACATCAGTGGTTCCCACTGGCTGCAGCTGCGGTTTGAAGAGTCGTGCAACGCTCGCTTCTTAGCGTTTTTGAAACAAAACCAACGCTCGCATTTCGAATTCATTGACGAGTTCGAATCAAAATGTGTCACCCCAGAGATAAAATCATTACCTTGATAATATTGGTCTCAGCGTCCGGTTCGACAACGATTTCACACAATCCTTTGTCCACGCTGTGGAAAATCGCAACTGCCTCATCATGCGTGAGATTCAACATCTGAATTCCATTGACCGACACCAAACGATCGCCCTCCTTCAATCGTCCGTCGTTTGCAGCCGCACCATCGGGTCTGATACGTGATATGAAAATCGATGAATTGCCGGCGATATGCGGATCATCAGTGCCACCGACAATGTTGAATCCCAAACCTAAAAACAACGCAAATTGATCAAAACACGACGATGAATGAAAAGCAAACCATTATCGCCTTTCTCTATATTCACAACAGTGAATCCATCGTCCGTTTGCTCAGTCGGAGGACGTTTCGGTTCGGAATCGTTCCGCAATTCCAGATTGATAACGGCCCCAGAAGTCATCGCTGATGAGGAATATTTTCAATACAACAATCAACGTATGCGGGTGCAAATCGATCAAGAGCCTCAAGAAGAATGCGAGCGAGTTGATATAGTGGGAAGACTCCAATATTCGGCAGAAGAGCTCGACGAGCCAAGAAGAAAGACGGCCGCATGAGAGGCGAGATGGAGCTTCCGGGCAACGCGTGTTTTCGCAAACGACGTGGGTGGTTTTGCGGGAAACACTTTCGGTTGTTAGGCACGCAGAAAGATTCTGGAAGCGCGTCTGAGCGTGCGTCAATGGCGCCTAGATAATAGTCACAAAAAATAGCGAAAACGGGTCATCTTGCACTAGAATCCGTCGGTGGAAATCGGAGGCGCGATTTTGACTGAAAGCACTTCACGTTAAGATTCGTGATCGTGACAGCTCTCGACCTTAATTTACTTCTTTTTTGCCGTTCCAGGGGTTATTCCTGATACTGAACAGCATCGCCATGGCATCTTCGTCGCTCTCTTCAGAAATCTCTGAAATCGAGAATCACCGCTCTCCGACAGCGCCCAAAAACTTTGTTCGATCGCGGAGGGCAAACCGAAAAGACAATCGAACATTTTCAGAATGTATACAGCGAAGAGCTCGAGGAACGATTCGAAAGGGCTACGTTTCCATGGACTCAGAAGGCTCGTGAAGTCCTACAAAAATCCTTCGGAATGCAGTCAGACCTTTGCAGATGTCACGATAATGGCGCTTCAGGAGAGCGTAGCAGCGTGTGATGAGTGCGGCGCTGGAAAGTTGATACACTTCAGCGGTTTGTGAAAGGTGAGGTGCTGCAGCTCCATCAAATTCTCATTATTGAAATTAAGGAAATTCTTGTTGTTTCGCCGCTGTTTTCCTGATTGAAGGCAACTGTTGAAGAATGGATTCATGGTGCAACGTTGAATAAGGCAACCGACCGAAAGGAGGCAACGGCGAAAAGCAAACGAATTTCTGGATCTTACAACACGACAATTGAAGAAAACTGCTTTGGAGTCGACTTTGTGAGGGCTTTTGCGCATCTCCTCCAGGAGGGTTATTTGAAGGAGGATTTCCACTTCACCGAGTACACAATCATCAGTTATATGGTCCTGGGACCGAAAGCGATGGCAGATGACAAGAGAATCATCATTAAGTGCGCTGAAGCAGCCGCTGGAGCAAGCAGTTGATCTGCAATGAAGCGGAAGCGGGTGATCGAATCAAAAGCTGAAGATTCGGATATTGAGGTGATTTCCGGTGTAGATCTCATTGTTGCAAATACATTTGTTGGAATCCGTGCTGTGTTGCGGTCGTCCAATTACTGCTTTTATGAGTGAAAGCGGATAGCGATAAGTCAAGCTGAAAATGTGCGGTTCTAATTGGACTAATTAGATTCTATTTTCAGCGCTTTTCATCACTGCTTTGTATTCGTCAGAGCTCTGGCGCTGATGCGAAAAGTGCGCCGAATCCACCGAGGTCACTGATGGGTCCTAAAATCATTTTGGTTGCCCGGTGCCCTTCGTGGCCTTTTGTGGGGGGAATTCGTCATTTTCCTCCCCTCATCGCTGAGCTTAATGAGTCCATTTGTGACAATAAACTGATCGTTAAGGAAGTGACGATGGGGGCATCGAATAGCCTTAAACGTCGCTTCGGTCATTTTTTGGCCGAGTCGAAGGCGAATTCTGTTTGCGCGACTAACGCGGCGCTTGGCACGAGCTCGTCATTTCAAGCGTAAATTGCGACTTTTCATTCATTATCGTATCAGATTACATTCGTCACTTGAACCTCAGCACGCAGTCGATGTCAAAGTCCTTCTTTTATGGTTTCCTAATGAATTTCCGGAAGGAAATGGTCTCTGCCGAAGGACATTCTGTTTACTTCGTTCTTCGGGTCGTTGAAAACCAAATTTGAGTGAATCGGGCGGTCGAAACCCCGAAGTGCGTATCGACCCGTAAATCGACTTTTCCCGCGCGAAACATTTCACGTCCAATAAATCTCCGTTTAGCACCTGCAGGGGATTTATGATTGCTGCCCTGCTTGTGGGTCAGAGATTGCTTGACTCGATACGGTGACTGTTGTGTACGGTATGCAGAATAGATCGACGCTTTTGAGTTGGGACAATCGACGCAATTTGACGCCAAACAACGCCGCCGAAGCTTTTACCGAGTCTACAAACGGAGATCGAAATCCGCGTGTTATTCCTTCCACACGATGCTCTCAGAAAGCGGCGAGTTGACTTCCCTTACCGCGTGCCGCGCAGAGGCTGAAAATACTCGAAATCGACAACGTTAAGTGCACCCGTAATAGGCTTTTTAATTTCTGATCTCCTCGAACTCCCTCTGCCACTTGGTGGAAGGCGCAAGCGGAAATTGGTCGCCTCCTCTATTCAGAGGCACTCTCCACTCGTTATTTCTTTTCATTTGTGGCCACCTGGACTGCCGGACTCCACCGCGTGATGTTGCTTTGCCGCAATGCGGACCGCGCGGCGAACGGGAGAGCGTGAGTTCCCGCGTCTACCGTATACCCAACGATAAACCTGCACAACACTCGTTGTAACTCTATTAACGCTGTTTTTTAGAGCAATTGCACTTGCGCTATTTTTGGACTTTAAACTGCTTAGTTTAACTCAATTTGAAGCGTCCAGGAAATGATTTCGCCAAATTCTCCCTAAAGAAAAGCACCTGAAATGAAAAATTGAAGTTTTTATGCTCGGAAACGAACGAACGCAAAGATTCTAGTCGCCTGTACTAATGCGCATTGTCAGCGAGGAGTGCCGCTGCGCTGTTCGCCCTCTTCGTGTCCTCGGAAAGAAAGCATTTGGCCATTTTCGGATTGTTCAGGGCGAAAACGCGTCGCTTAACGCGATGAATGGAAAGATCCCCTGCGAGGGTCACTTGGGACTTCGGATGAGCAATCTCCGCCGTCACCTTCATCATTTCCCCCTTTTCCTACGAATTGTGCGCGTTTTCGGAGCTTCAGGGCCGCGCTTCCATTGAGCGACTTTTCATGAATATCAGAGTGCGAGGCAATAACGCCTAAGTGCCCTGCAGTCTCCAAGTTTCGGCATCAATTATTCAATCTACAATTTTCTGCCCTCTGCATTCTCTTCTAAGCGAATTAATCTGCAGAACCGTGCCTTCACCCTCTCCCGGAAGTCTAAGCGGCCTAAAAAGCGAAAAATTGCCACAATTTAGTTCATTTCGGCGTTTCTGATCCTCACTGGACACTTGCTGGGTGATTCGTGAACGTCCTAGCTGCCCTGCACAACTTTACAGCCCTGTTTTTGTGCTTCTTTGCAGCTCGCCAATTAGCGAAACTTCATTTTACGACGAAACAAGTGCGCTCTTGACGTCGCAACGCCGCGGTTTCGCCCGGAAGTGACGGATGTTTTCATTCCGCGGAGTTCCGTTTGCGCGAGCATCATAACTGGATAATGCTTTTACGCTCTCTTGGAGCGTCTTCAGGAGTCGCCACCTGTCCCTCTCGCCTTTGCTCTTCAGCGACACTGTCGGAGGAAACAACTTTGGGGGAACGTTTCTCTCTCGTTTGGTCCGCGCGAAATTAGTTTTCTGTTTGTTTCGAAAAGATGGATTCTGTCAGCGATCTGCGCAGATGCGTGTTTTGATACTCCCACGTCGCATTCTAATGAGAATCACTGAGCTGTGCTCCTTTGTTCTCCTCCTCGGGGCTCACTGCCTGAAGCAAAACTCACAAACTCTCCACTGTAACTCAATTAGGAAACTTTTCACGGAAGTGAATCCTACTTTTGATATACGCTCCGTTAAGTGACCCTCGCGACGCGCCTTCGCAATCTCGGACTTGGCGTACTCGCCGGCGAGCTGTCGGCGATGTCACTCTCGATTCCTCTCACGTTTTTGTCGTTCGACGACTTGGCCATCTGTTTCGGTACGCGCATATCAATCAAGCTCGCACCGCCGTCGTTGCTTTATTGCTTTGCGATGTCACACGTGGGCTTCCGACAACGACAATCTTTGACTTTTCCCCTCCGACGACCGGGAATAATGTATAAACATTTAGCGCCCGGAGGAGTCCAAAGTGAATTACTTTCGTTCGTCGTTACTTCTTCGGGTGGACACGATTCGGAAAACAAACAACTCATCGGAGCAACCAACTGTTCCCATCATAATTCGCCCTAATCGCCAGATTCCCACGTTCGGAAACTTTCCGCTTTTTAATGCGATGTCCTATGACGAGCGATTCCCGCAATGACTAAGCGCGTTCTGAGGGGTTGGGACTGTAGTTGGAAGTCGTTTGAGATGCGAATCCTCGTATTCGCCTCCTTTTTGTTTTTTCCCGAAAGCCGATACTTCGGAAATCCGATCGATTGATTTCTTTTGGAAATCGACGCTCCGCGTGTTCGATTTCGGAGATTTATGCGCCGATTGAGCCGGAAACGGATTTGTGTAACGCGAATCGCGCTTATGATGGACGAGCGCCCTTCGACATGCGCTTTTCCCCAAAAAACTCACTTTCTAATTAATCATCACCGATTTCGCGGCGCTCAAGCAGATCAATAAGAGTCTTTGGACAAACAACGATTGACATTAGGACGTTATTCCACTTGAGTGCTCTTGGAATGTTTTGGAATGTTTTCTTTTGGGCGGAAAATGCATTTAGAACGTTATTGTGGCGCTCTTTGGAGGTGGATTGAGCCGAATCGGCCAAAGCTTTTGCTTTCTACCGCTTGTTAGTCGCCTGATCGCACTTTCGACTCCTACAAGCCTGTTCTATAAACCCGCGGGTGGAAGCAGAATTCGCTGTTCTGGTATTCATCGTAGCGTGTTCATGATGATGAAGCCGCCGAGCTCAGGGCGTGCAGAGGTTGACTTTAAGTGGCGCCAGATACGACGTGTGACTGAGGTCGAAGAATGAGAAATGTAACTTTGGAGGAAAGTTCATCTTTTTCACTCGATTTTCAGAAGACAAGCGAGCGGCGCTCATCTCTAGATCTGACTGACGCCCGGGTTGCAAAACAAGGACCAAAAAGGCGCGAATCTTTTGCAGTGGTGGTTCCGAAGTGGCCCACGTCGTTGGGGCTGATTTCTCAATTTTCTAATTGACCGATCGCGACAAACGGTAACTCGCGTTAGAGGTGAGCGACGCGCTCTCCTGTTTCTCAATTCTCGTCCACTCGATTGAGACCGACGCGTTCACCTCAACGTTTCGACTCTCCGAAACGCTTTTCCATCCAAAAAACAAACTTCCGCGTCCATCGACCTCCGTTCCGCCTCAAATCTCCCTTTCTGAACTCCTAATCAACACCTTCACAGTTCGTTTGTGTTGTACCTCGGATCCTCGACGCACTTTCTCCTCTTCCGAGCGCCGCTTCGCTCCGCGAGTTCCAATTTTATGCTTCGCACATAAAAGAGAATCATTTGTGGGGACGCAATGTCATCAGCAGCATCTAATTGCGTTAATCTCATGTGTTTTCTGATACTTGGGGGAATGTCCGAATGCGATTGTGCCGAATTCACCCGGAACTGTACAGAACACGCGGATTCAACTGGTTCGGGTGTCGTTTGGAGCTAAAAAGGGCGAATTTGATTTATTTTTTGCGTTCAGCCGATCGGGACTCTATTATGGAGTGACCAGATGTGTTTGAAACGCCATTTTCTGGAATTATTTCAACTGGGTTCCTCTGCTGTGTTATCCTTTCCCATGATTAGCGGCCGTGACGTCAAACCTCAAAAAGAGCTTCAAAAACAAAACCTCGAAATATTCGTTACTCTCCGACGTCCCTTGCAGCAATCCAGGAACCTCTCGATGACCGTCTCCCTCCCGCTTCTCGATTTCTGCTGCGAGCAGAAAACAATCCGCCGTATAGTGCGCTGATTATCCACAGACGCTCAGCTTGTTTACCCCCGCAGGTCGGAGATCTTCGCACCTCTTCCATCATCGTTTGCTCACTATGTTTTGGCCTTTTGGCCGCCTATTATGCATGGAAGCGTCGCGGAAATTCCTCTAGTGTTGGAGGGCTAATTGGCGGCGATGTATAGTAGGCCGATGGTCGTTCGCGGCATTCAGGCGCTCGAAGCGCCAATTGCGGACTTTTGCCTCTTTTAGAGTGTCCTGGAAGATCACTCGAGTCGCAATCGGAGTTTCCTCTGTTCTCGTTTAAAGAGGAACGCGATTTTTCTGTTTTGTATCAAGCGGCAATGAACCACGCGACTCTGACAAGTCCGACCAACGAAGAAGGGGACGTTCGCCCTCCACTTGGTATTGGATTTGCCCTTCAATTGCATTCGACCGTCATTATATTGCATTTGCTACCGTAACTCGCCCCAGTTAGGTCGATGTGGGATGTGCAGAAAGTGCAACGACACTCGCACCTCTTCAAAATAGAAAACATATAAGGGGGTCGTCGGATAGGGCGATTTTAGAGCTCAGAGATGAAGCGCATAGCCGTTCACAGTGCTTTATGTGCCTATTCGGCCATTTCTGGGGAGCAAAAGATACCCCACGGCCGCTTTTTCAGATTAATTCACACTCTGACCGTAAACTCAATTTCCTCTGCACAGGAGCAGCGTGATTGCGGTAGGACAGTCATTTCCCAGATTTTTGACCCGGGCGGGAACGCGTCTTCTAAGTGCGCATTCGTCATTCGCGTCTCCGCATTCAAGAGCTTCACTCGATAATGAGGCTAATTGCGAGTTTTCGCATGCATCTCGACATTTTGACCTTTGCGGAGTGCGCTGATCGCGTCGACGTCTTTTCAGAATCCGCCGTTTCGCACGATGAGGCGTCCGAACCTGAGCGCCCTTTGTCTCACCGACGCGCAGATGCAGATGCACGGCACCGAGCTGGAGAAGTACCTGCAACGCTACCTCTTCCCTTGCATCGCCATCTGCGGAATCCTCGGAAACGCCCTGAACCTGACCGTACTCCTCAACCGGTCGATGCGGTCGCGGGCGAACACATTTCTTGCGCTACTCGCGGTTTCCGACATCGTCTTCCTCACGCTCCTCGTCCCCAACATCCTCGCCAACTACCCCCTCTTCACCTTCAACTACTACTTTCGCCTCTTCTACCTGAACGCAAAAGTGCACCTCCTCTCCTTCGCCAACTGGTCCTCCGCAATCGCCATCTGGTACCTCGAACCACCAACGCGTCTCTGAATTCGCGTCTTTCAGGTGCGTCATCGCCGTCTGCGCTGACAGACTCATCGGAATCCGTCGCCCTCTCTACACGCGCTCCGACTGGCACGGCTACCGTATGCCGCTTCTGATCAGCGCAATGGTTATCTGCACGGGCGCCCTCACCCTCTACCAACACGTCGCCTACAAATGCCTCGTGCGCTCCTACTGCAACGGAACTCAGCTCTACTCAAAATGTCTTCCCGTCAACAGCCCGTAAGTCCAAGGGTTACTGTAGCTTATGTGTGCATTCTCCGTTCAGGATCTGGTTTGGAAAACAGCCGAATCCGTACTCGCAGGAATTCCGAAACTTCATCGACCTCTCCACGATGCTCAACGTCATCCTCATCATCATCTGTCCGATCGTCCTCCTCACCGTTCTCAACATCCTTCTCCTCTGTTCTCTCCGTCAGAGAACCAAAAAGCTGATTTTCGGAAAAGAAGACGCCCACAGCAGGTAAGAGCATCGATTCCGCACCCTCCGCTACGACGCTTTGCAGGTCGACGATCGACGGAATGGCGTATCAGAAGACCGAGCAAAGAGTCACCCTCACGGTTGCCCTGATAGTCACGATGTTCACCGTGACCAACGGCCCTTCTGCCATGATTCACATGTTCTTCACCATCTACAACGACCACCAACAGAAGTTCTACGATGTTTCGCTGGTCGCGAGGTGAGAAATCCGCCTGTGGTAATCCGATTCACTCAATTCGTTTCAGCGCCCTCGTCATCTGCGGAAAAGCGTCAAACTTCATTCTCTTCTGCCTCTGTTCGCGGCATTTCCGCAATCGTTTGTTCTCTCTCACGCAGAAGAAGATGCACTCGAAGTTAGGTAACGGTCGCTCGTCTTTGACTACGGTAATCCGCGTTTTTGCAGATACGATTACGGTAAGACTTATCGACAGACGGAAGGACAGTCACTCCGTGACGCACAGTCGGCGATTCTCCGTCGGAAGCGACCTTCAGAAGGAGCGTTCAAAGTCGCTGGCAGCGCCGCCGCCCTCGGGTGAGCGGAGACTGTCAACGAAGCGGTAGAAGCCGCGGATGCGACGAAAGTGATCTCAGTTGATTTGTACATATTGCGCCGTTGTTCTGAGTTGAATGAATCGTGAGAAGGAGGACGTTCTTGCAACACAATCGCAGATTCAGGGAATTCGCGTCGTTTACGTCCGTGGATTAACGCATTTTGCGCGTCGATGGCCGCGATTCGAGACCTCGGAATGAGGAACAGGGAAAACAAGCGATTTGGTCAATCAACGTGGGAAAACGCATCCTGCGTTTGTCGTCCCTTCGGGAAGAGTTCGGGGAGATTAGCGCATTTCCGGGGTGAAAGACCGCTCGGCGGCGCTGTTCGTGGAATCTTCCTATTTAACTCGAGTTGGTCTTTACTCTCCACTGATTGTCAAGTGGCCCTCTAAGCTGTGCGCCATGTTTTTCTTTAAAAAAGCACTGCGACGTCCCAGAAAACATGGAAATCAACGGTTTCCAGAATTCGTGACAGCGCTAGGAAAATCACTCATCCCATCGATGTCTTCGCAATACACCAAAATCACCAAAAAATGTAGTCAAATTACAATCAAATCAGTGTAAAATACGTTAGGATGAATCGCTCCTCCCAACAAGCGCCACCATCACAAAACCTAACGGAGCAACATACTAGTTCCTCCCTTCTGAGCAGCTTCAACAGTCGGAGTCCGAATTGCAGGTCGATGCTTCCGTTCCGCGTCGCCTCAAATCTGAGGAGCGTCTCACTAGTTCGACTGGATCGTGTGAGCATCAACCGGCGCACTTCGACTTCGAGCTTCCCGCAATCAATTCGATTCCACTCGTCCCGCTTCTGGTAACTTCCTACATTCCTTGAACATTATATTGTTTGCCGTACATGACAGAATAAGTCATATCTGCCGATCTTTGCAACATAACCAAAGATCCCACAACGAAATGCGTTCCTTTGAGAGTGCGCGCTCTCGTTTATTCCCATAATTCAAAATAAGCGATGCGAAAGCCTATATCGATTCCGTTCCATTGAAGACTTCACTACTAACCGGGATGAATTCGGTTCCGGCGGTCGTCGTTGTCCTCGATCTCGCCGAGCGTTCCGACGACTTCGACGCTGAAGTCTTCGTTCTCACCGCGAAGCTCATCGAGCGCTTGAGGACGCTCTGTCCCATTCATTTGGCCGTTTTCGAGGACGACTCCGCGAAGATCTACGCAAAAAATGTAAAAAGTTTCCCAGAAGAACTTAAAACGTGAGCATTCCGACTTGTTGCTGACGTGATCTTTGCGATTTAGAGCGCCGCGCGCAACTCCGATGTTCTCCTCTCTCCAGAAGGCGATCGAGAACGATTTGCGACCCGACGAATACCATTCGATTGTCGTAGTTTCATGTGGAACGTGCGACTCTTACGTTAGTCGCGATAATGACTTCAGTCAATGATTTCCTGTGATTTTCAGTTTCCCAGTAACGTATCTTTTTATGCTCCGCTGTACTTTGTCTTCGCCGGACCCGAGGAATTCCTCGACCCTAACATGGGCTCTAGAGCGTGGGAATTTTGTTTGTCACTCCGCATGTCACCAGGTGAATCCGCTCCTAATGAAAAATTGATTGAAGCGACTCAGCCGATCTTCACGGATCTCTTTGATTCCGTGCAGAAGAGGTAAGGCGCTTTGTGAGGAAAAGAGGAAATCCGTCTTTGCAGCTTGGATTGCATTGCGATGCGACTTGGCTGCATGAGTACGCTGACTGTTGCGATGGGCGATCACTTAAAATTCAAGGTAAGGAGTTCGTGGGGGGCTGCTTGAGTCGATCAACAACGATTCAGGTGAAATCCACTCCGTCGGTGCTGCCGTTCAGAGCGAACGAGAAGTGGAGCGGGGCGCACGGCGGAATTCTGACGGTAATGGGCACTCTGAAATCGAGTCAACTGACGAACATCGCCACGGCGTGCGAATCTATTTACGCGTTGCGCCCCGCCGACGATGCAAAGGATAACGATGCCTATACTGTCGTAGCGAAGTCTTTAGCTGCTAAGGGATTTCTTATTCTCTGCATGTACGACCAACAATATCATTGCGTGCTCAGATCTGTGAGGTATTCCAACCGATTATTCTACACAAGCGCTCATTTGTGTGATTCAGAAGTGATAATTCGGACTCGTGGGAGCTGACAATGCAGTTTATCGACAGTTTCGGAGCAGGAGAGAACCGATGGCAACTGGCGAAGAAGCCCCTCCCGGCGCCTGTGCCTTCTTTTGCCTCTGGCGCAGGAATCAGCTACCAGAGTGCGTCGCAGCGGAACTACTGGGTGAACGACCACGGGCTGCAGACGGAAGTTCACCGCTTGATACGCAGCTTGAAGAGGGAGGATAAAGCCGACATTCTTTATCAGGTTAACATTTGATTGTTCGTACCGAATTTACAAAATCGTTTTTAGGACATAAACCGAATCGGCTTCTACGCGATAGCAACATCGCAACACGAATTTGCACCCACTCTTATCAAGATTCTCGAGAATCGATTCTCTCAGATTGTGCCCACGATGCACGGACATCTCCGGACAATCATCGAAGTGCTGAGGTTCGTTCCTCGATCTTCATTCTTCTGAATCAAATTGAATTGTTTTCTGCTTTCAGGAAGGACGGATTCGAGGGATGGTCGACAATGAGGAGGCGCTGACGATCTCTTCACGGTGTGTGCGGAATCAAGCGGGTTCAGCAATAAATTGTTTATTGAGCAAAGCAGGTCTGGGATACCCATAGATTGACTGATGATCACATTGGGGGAGAGGGAGGGGATTGTGAGATCGTTAGTATTCTAGACGGTCGTTGAGAATTGGATTAGAGAGTTGGAACGCGAGAGGAGACGCGTTTCGGTCTCGATGGTATCGTAGCGTTTGTGGGGGCTGAGATGCTCCGACTGGGGACTCGGAGTGTTGCTGTTGCGTTGATATATGGGAACGCTGAGGTACTTGGTCGTAAATCGACTGTGGACTCCGACGAGATGAAGGAATTTTCGGCGAATGATTGCGGAGAACGAAAGGAGGAGAATCGGATTCACCGCCGAGTTGGCGGAAAAAAGCAGAAGAACGCTCCACGTGGCCCACTTGCCTTCGCCTGTGCCTACAGTAATCACCACTTGCCCTACTATGAAGACTGCCGTGTTGCAAATGCAAGGGATTATCAGGCGAGCTTCTATTCGAGCATGCGCCGAGTGGTGCTTGTAGTAGGTGGTGGAGGGTCCGCGCTCGAGTAGACCGCGTTTCTTCTTCTTTAGAAGAAGCCAAATTGACAAGCTAAATGCGTATTCTGAGGTTGGTGGCCAGGAGGCGCAGTTACCAGTAGAAGACGAATGGAATCAACATCATGAGGATGTGGAAGGTGCAGAAGAACAGCGATTGACCCTCTGTTAGGTACTTTTCGAAGTTCTCGGAGAGCATCCCGTAGTTACTGGGCTCGAAGTAGAAGGTGACATACCACGGCTGGAAGTGCGTCGCGAGCACCTAAACACTCCATAATTAGCTTTTCAGCCCCACATGGAGGGCGGGAAGCGAGGCGCCGTTTGGAGAATTCGAATTTCCGCATTTGCAAAGCTTTCTCATCGTTACGCAATGGAATGCGCTTCTCACGTCCAATTGGGAATCGTTTTAAGCGGATTAGGTCAAAAAATGTTGCGACCCTGATTGTCGTTTAACCTTGTTTGCCCGACCGTTCCTTAAGCGGTCGAAATGTCACGAGATTGATTGGAGTGCTTTTAGACTCAGCGAGTTCAGAAGACGACAACATCGCTTGATGGTGAACGAATTGCATTTCGCCCCAACCACATAGACGCGTCTTCGCTGACCTGGATGAGTGCGGCGACGTAACATCCGGCGCAAATGGAGTAACTGACGACTTTGCGTTGCGTGCGGAAGGAATTCGGGAAACGAATTGCAGTGAATCGGGACCACGCGATCACCGGGTAATGGAAGCACATCGAGAACCACCCGAAATCCAGAAACAGCTGAAAAGAGGCGGAATGCGGGGATGAGTGGATACCGCACGAGGCTACCTGGACCCACGGCCTCATCCATGGCACAATGATCTCCGATTTGAACAGAATCGTGAGGGCGGGCCAGAAACTGTAGTTGAAGAGGAGAATCATGTCTGCGATGGCCGCGCTGAAGAGGAACCGAAATCCGATGATGTCCTGAAGAGGGCAACGTGCAGATGGGAATTCACGCGTTAATGGATTGTGACAACGTGAAAAGCGATAAGGACGCAGAGCGAGCTCCAACCGGCGTTTGGGGCTCTGCTGAGGAGGAAGGGGACAATGAGGGCTTACCCGATCGTTGCGGTACATGATTATGGCGACCACCGCGTAGAGTGGAAGGAAGACGAGGGCGAAGGCGAGAAGAAAGCCGCCCGCAAAGATGTCGTCGGCACGCAGTCGCTCCGCGTACCAGTGGAGCGAACTGTTGTCCATCCCTGCAAATAGCGATAAATTGCGTTGATCTGAGGATGGAAGCCGCGGCGGAATATTGGAAAATTCTGAATTGTGGGAAACGGGGGAATGCGATCAAAGAAAATGATTGGAAGCATTGGATTACTGTAATTCGCCCTGTTCATTACCTGCACCAAAGTTCCGTTATTCTGTGCTTTCCTCCTTTGTTTTCTCCCCCGCATGAAGATCAAAGAACCGTTCCCTCCGCACTAAATCTATACACGTCGGCATTTCCGAAGCCCTCAAATTGCTCTTCGTCTCTGAGGTTATTAACCGCAAATTGGAACTCCGAGACACATTGTCCCGAGCACGAGTGTCCTTCGCCCTTCCGCTCTTCTCAGAGACCAAAAATTGCTCGAAATCGCCTTAGGCACTCATTAGAATCGCAGCCGTGATCGTTCTTTCTGTGCTGACTCAGAAGGTCGTAGACTCCGTGAAATCCATCTCGAAAACTCCGCGGACCCACGGGACGTTTTCGATTTGCCAATAAAAGTTTCCATTTCTACGCGCGGAGCCAATTAGACGACGTTTCTTGGATTTCGGATTGAAATCTTCGATGTTTTATTCTCCACACGGACGGCGGCAGAATTAAGACGACGACACCATTTTCCGCCCTCAAGCGTGCTTGTTAGGCCTGTGAAAACAGCACGAAACGCTCGCGTACAGTTCAATTGGCGCATTTCTGTTCTGTTTTCGTTCAAGCCACTCAATTACCTTTTTGTTTTGCTTCAGTCCCTCGGGATCCCCGCGAATCGGCATTTGCAGACGCCAATTTCTAATTAGCCGATGATCGACTAAGCGAAACGCAAAATCGGATTACAGGGAGCGAAGCAGCGGTTGAAAGAGCGGATAAAACCAGCAGAGGAAGATTTAGGTCCTAATGGGAAGATCGTACCTTTGCCGAGAGTGTGACGATACATGACGAGTTGAAGTCGAGAAGGAGAATCCTAATTAGACGAACGTCCGACAAGACGAATCAGAAACGAATGCAGAGAGGGAGAGCGCCCGATACCTTATGGGAGGAGTGTTGGAGCCTAAGGAGCTTGGGGAGGGCGGGACGAGCGCACTTTGGGATATCCACGGAAACGTGAAATGATTTGGAGATATCGCGACGGGAAATGGAATCGGAGACGACAGAAGATGGCATTTCGAACTTGAGAGGACGGAATCCTCATCGCTAATCGCTTTCTGACAAGGTAAATGTGGAACAAAGACAACATGGCAATTGTACGATTCGACTCCGGCGTGAAAGGAGCCCTAAGAAGAGTTTTTGTTTCGAACAATGGCGAGTTGAAATGCGGGAGGCCGGAATTGGCCCCACTTGAGCACTTCGCGAGATCTCTTGATTTCTTGAACTTTGGAAATCAGGCGCGAATATTTCAATTCGGAGCCATCGTCAGAGAAGCAGACTCGGTCGAAGCCCCGCGCGCACGGCGCCGCTGCGCATCAATTTCGCTCTTTTGATTCCTTGACCGAGCACTCCACCGCCCTCATTCGCTTGTTTCCAAAACAACGCGGAACGACTTCGCTGCACGTAATTCAGGGAGAGATGAGGCGCGCAGCTCGATTGCTCGTCACTCACCTAAGATTCGACGGATTCGGAGCACCTTCGGAGGGTCGTACCGATGGTGCCGCACGACGCGGATTGCAGCAGAGGGAGAGTGGTGCACTCTGAATTCGTGGGAGATATGAATAAGCGAAACGATGGGAGTATTTGGAGGTTTGCAGAAGAATAGGAATACTCGCTGCTGATGTCAGAATACGCGAGCATGCGGCGTGTTTTAGCGCCAGGACGGTCGGAAGGGGCAATTGAACACCTTCTGCGCTCTTTTCCGTCGAATCTGCCAGGAGGCCACGCCGAGAATTTGTAATTTCCGAACACGAAACGAGTTTCGAGATTATCGCGATCAAGGTTTGAAATGAAGCCATAATCTTCGTTTCGAAATTGCAAAAAGCTGTGGTTAATCCATCTAACGAACCAATGGCCGACCCATAACGAGCAAAATCGACTACGTAGGAGGCCTTCAGGAGCACTGCACGTCCTCGCAGTTTCTCTGAAGTCTTCTACAAAACAAACAAACGCGAAATTACTTCGCGCAGAAGTAATTTAAATGAAATTTCGCGACTCCTTCCGCCTAATTACTCAACTATAAGTGCGTTTTCCGAAAATCCATCCCTCCGGGCGCACTTTCTGTGTTCTCTCTGCCTAAATGCAACTGAAGCCTTACGTCGGTCGGCTCATGTGTTCGCACAGATGTGCGAGGGAAATTTTGTTTAAACCACAGGAAGCGAAGCTCTGCGGCCACACGCGAGAATCGACGATACAGGAGACCACTCGACTATCAGCGTCTTCAAAAGTGATAAGCGATGGTGGCGTCCAGGTGCCCCAACCGACCTGTCGCAATCTCCGAGAGGTGTACGAACACGGGAAAGCGAAGCCACACGGAGATGCTTGACAAAGCCGCTCTTGGGGAACTCCAGACACACCGAGGAGAACACTCCCGCGAATTCATAATAAATCGCCGAGAGAAGCGAATAACAATCTTTCTCGATGAAAGTGTTCGCGAATCTCTAGGAAAACTCCGCAAATGCGTCAGCGCGCTCTACAAATAGCTATTTTCAGCTACTTGGAGATGAGTGGAGATTACAGGACGCGCGCGAATCGAGTGTCACCGATAAATACGTGAACACACGCGGCAGAAATGTCGACCCCGCCGCCACTTCAGCGCCACCCGCGTTATGCTAATTCGGGCCCGTGGGTGCAAAGAATGAATAAACCATAAAGAGATAATTGCCGTCCGAGGAGACTTAAAATCTCGAAATTCGAGCTGCAATGGGCAACGCACTCTCGGAGGTCAGAAGACTCTAAGCAATTGCGTTCTTAGGGCGGCGACATCCGAAGACCCTTTTATTTAATAATTTACCGTGCAAAAAGAGAATTTCGGAAGAATCTGAATAATTGATGAAAAGCGGAGGATGCGCGAGATTCGCCCTTTCGAGAGGTGCTGAGAAACATTCTCAACAAATCTGCGACATCACGTGTGCCCTCGGGAATCGATTGTTGTGGGAAGATCAGCGAAAGACGATCCTCTAATACGTCATCGCGAGATGTCGCGAGACTTTTCTCGTTTAATTCGACAATTTATAACAATAAGGAAACGATTACTCAAGAGTTAACACTTAACAACAACAAAATCGGTGTACGTGTAGAAGTTACACCCTCTTGAGCCCAGAGGAAGTCATAATGTCTTTGAAATCTAAAAAGTTTGTCATTAAAATTTTCCCGAATCGCGTTAATCACCTCCAAGCGCCAGCTTCTCCTCGATATTTCTGCTCTTGATGGTCGCTTCGTGGTTTTGCACAAAGTAGGTGTCATCTTTCGGTGTCCATCCGAATGCCTTAGCGTAAGCTTTCACTTGATTTTCTGAAAATTTCAATGAGACTCGAAGGACAGGGTTCAGTTACCCGGCAAGTTTCCAAGGAGCCGAGTCAGTTGGTTTTTGTCGATGTTTTGGAAAGTGATGTTGATGACCTCACAAGCGTCTGAAATGAATTCGCGTTTTCATTTGTCGCTCCTATAAAAAACGAACACTTTCGCACGGCTTCCTCAAAACCGGGTGTCGCTTTCACAATCTTGGCTACTTCGGCAGGATTCTTGAATTTTTCATTCGCAGCTTCAGAGGGTTTGTACGCACCACTCATCAATTGCCAAAAGACCGAAAAGTTGTTCGACTCTAGAAGAGCTCCGATGTCCATGATCCGACGAAGTTCCTGAATGGCGAATGGTTGTTTTACGTGGTGTTTTTCAGGTTTATACCGGTGAGTTTGCGCGTGGAGTATCAATAAGGTACTTGGCGAGAGCATAATCATTTCGCGGGAAAACCATCATTGTCTTCAGAAGGATCTGCTTAACGATGTTTTCGTTGTAAGTGGTTGGATTCAACTGGTAAAGCTTCAAGGTGGTCAAAAGAATGTCCTTATCGTACTGGCATTCCTGAACCATTAGCTGAATGGCACGTTCAAGAGATTCAATTTGGTTGGGATTGTAGCGATTGACACCCTTGATCTGTTCGTCGATTTCAGTTTTCAACTCAGCGTAAGTGGCCATGGTGAGACTTCAGCAAAATGTAACCTGAAGTTAGCGTTAGTGGGGCACGTGACAATCAAATAATTATGCGCTCTCACGCCATTTCTCCTCACGAGACTAATGACGCCCAACAATTCATTTATCACCCCGCAGACCCGAAACTTATTACGATTATAATACATGAATAAATAAATTAATAAATTAGTGACGATATTGCATACAAAACCACGCCCAACCTTATGTAGAGGAAAGGACAGATCACAGAGAAAGAATAGCAGTGGTGAATATCACAGGCAACAGCGTAAGAGGCACAAGTGCAAGGCATTAAAATATGACTAAGACTTGAAAGAAAGCGTTATCAAAACGTGAAGTGAATTAGAGTAGTTGTTTCCCTAATGCCTGCATACTGGGCGGCAGAAGAGCGCTAAATAAGTTGTCAAAAATTTTGAGAGCGTTGGGCAGAGTGCTGGCTATATTCCGAGACAACCAAGTGTGCTGAAACTTGCTTCTGATCGCCAACAATCTGGAATTATTGATTAAAATGAATCCTTAGTGGAAAACCAACCCGTTGGCTAAGTCCGTACGGATTGTCATGGGCAAATTAATAACTCCCGTTTGGGAAGCGGAGAAAGGTGTTCGTTCGTCCCCATTTCCCCCATTTGCAACGTGCATGCACAAAAACTGTCCAAGTCTAGAGCATAAGTATTTTCAACACGAAGCGCAAAATCTGCAAACGTACTTGCTGATTAGAACCATTAATTCAGTAACAAGTTGAATCTCCGCGAGCACAAGAGCCAATTCAAAGTTGTATGGTAGCAATTTGCGAGCCTCATCCAATGCTCTCAAGCTTTTACGAAGTTCGATGCGTGCTTTCTGAAAACATTGATATTGATTCGTTCTGCATTAAAAAAACTTACTTTGAACATTGTTGGAGTCATCCTATCTAGCATCATAAATTCAGGGTTCAAGATCATTTCGACATAGACCGAAATTGGCGGCGTCGAGGAGCAGTTTTTCCTTTCCGGTTCCTTCATATCAGCCAAACTAACGTGGCTAACTTTCTTAGGAGCGTAGCTGTGTTTCGTAAGTTCTTGTTCCACTCGACCGATGGTTGCAATTTGTTCCAAAAGAGGAGTCATGTTTCCATCTAATAGAATATGCTCGGCTGTTATTTTTGGTAAGAGATAAGAGAATCGCCGCATGTCGACAGAACGGTTCCATGCGACTCCAACTGCAGCAACTTCCGCCATGTATGACAAACTATGTGGCATAATTTCACACCCAGTCGAAAGATCACACATTGCAACGCCTAAACATTACGCTCATGGCTTGACAAAACAAGAGCTACATTACCCGCAATGTAAAGCCTGTCCCCAAGCTTTCCGGCCAACAAAGCTTTTCGAGCAGTAGATTCTGGTGATGAACACAAGTAACCCGTATCAGTGGAAGAAAACTTGAGCACCACATTTAGCCGAGGAGACAGGTGTTTTCCCTCTTCAAATGGATATTTTCCTTGAACGCACAGCGTGACATATGAAGGTAGTTTTGCAATAAGTTGAGCGTTTGATTCGTCAACCTCAATGGACAAGAAGATGCGCGGAACGCGTTTCTGAACACTATCCAGCATTGCTCGATTACAGACCAAAATAGAAGCCAAATTCGGTCCAAAGTGTGCAACCTTAGAAAGAGGAAAATCATCGAGGAAAGAGTCCAGTATTTGTCTGGCAGCAAATGGTTCGATATAGTTAGATTGAAGATCAAGTGAGGGCACCATCTAAAAAGGTTGACTGCTCACGAGGCATGGCGGAGAACACATACCTTAACAAATAGTTCCTCGCAAACTTGATTCATATGGAATAGGTCTCGATTGGTATAGCATAGCTGATAACGATCCGTTGTACGTACTTCAAAATTTACAAATAAGTAATTTGCCTTGCAGTAGCTGAGACGGGTAGCCAGTTGGAGTAGCTAAACAAATTAAGAACTTAACAATCCACTCAATGGAAAAGTAAATACCGTTTCAGAATTTAAAATCTTGCAACCACTAAAATCCTGATAGAGGGCACGAATATTCATATCAGGAAAATCTCGGATAACCAGAGATTGCACTTTGCTAGGAAGGACAAAAGCAGACTTTCGGTCAACAGCATCTCCATTGCTAACATGGGCTTCCATTTTAGTAAAATTTAGATTCTAAATACTTTCTAAAGTCAGACAAGTAAATCCGATGAACTACCTCTTGTTGAGTTAAGAGTGATTTATGAATCCGTAAAATCTGCACTAAAGTAGCAAAACCATACCGCACGCCAGCATAATCGGTAGCAAACAGATCGATCCCTGTTGAGCGAATGGATAGTGTGTAGCCACCACGACGTCCGTCGTCCTCAAATATCCCGCAGGTAATCTGACCATCTAAATGGGATTCGGCAACCTAAACATTCAACCTATGTAACCAGACCGTATCAAATTCGGCTACGTACTTGATGACCACGGTATTCTAATTCTAAATCCGTTCCTGAGAGTAAAGGAACGGAGATCTGAATAGCTTGCATCATGCGCCGCGGTTCTCCTTCACTGGCGCCATCAAAGTAAACCTTGAGCCGATTGTCTTTGGGAAAGAACCAGTTTGAATCGCTAGTGAATTCCAGATACTGGGGTTGTGGCCAAAGAAGATCGGTCCACGACTCAATCTGATCAGTAAAAGTCGGCTGACTCGGAATTCTTTCTGCTGAATTGTTGAATAATGTAGAAGTATCTGCTGTTGATATGATAGACGATCGATCGAATTCAATGGATTCGACAGAATGTGCACGTCGAATTTTTTGCGTCACTGAGTTTGCACTGAGAATGTGTAGGATGGGAGAATCCTTCTTTTCGGCTAATTCAAAAGCGTTCAAGCCAGCTTCATTTTTAATAGTGGCGTCTGCTCCAAACAGCAAGAGGATCCTCGCAATGGTTTCACTTCCACGGATGATTGCTTCATGAAGTGGAGTTTCGCCCTTCGCGTTAGCAGCGTTAATTTCCGCCCCACCTTCACAAAGCGTTCTGAAACATCAATTTCAATTACGAACCACAAACAATGTGAAGCTAACCGAACAATGTCATCGCTGCTGAAGTTAGCAGCCCAGTGGAGACAAGTGTTTTTCGTAGAAGGGGAATCGATGGAGTTAATACTTACACCAGAAGAAATCATTTGACAAACTCTGCCCAAACTAAACGAATAATTTGAACGGTGCAATTTCAGCGTTGCAGTCTTATTTACTTGGATAGCGCTGTTGCTTGAAGAAGCTCCTGGACAAAAGCGCCGCGAATCGCTTCATTTTCAGAAGCCAACTGAATTGCTCGCTTTCCTTCCACATTTTGGACGCATGGATTGACTCCCGATGAAAGCAGAGTCCGCACAGCATCGACCGATCCTGTAAATCACCAGTGAAACATGCGCGTGAAAGGAAAAACGAACCCAAGCAAACAGCGTAGTGCAGCAGCGAACCTTGATCGCAACAGAGTGAATCGACCTGTACAGCGAAGTTTGATGACTTTGCTAAAATCGAAAACTGAACAATGCGGAATAAAGGGTGCGAAAACTCACACAACTCGGCGAGAATCGAGCGCAAAACGTCGATGCGACCGTCCTTGATGCACGTTAGGAGCATTTCGGCCGCATTTTCTTCGCCATTCCTGCTCGAAATGGCATCGACCATTTGCTAAAATAAATCCAAACTTAAATTTGATGCTCAAAACTACGACTCGAGTCGTCGAGTCTTCAGAGTGATGTCGAATTCAAAAATTCATTATTGTCGTGGCGTCAATATGACACAACTTCCACGTTGAGGCACGCTATTCTGAGTTGGCAATACTCAAAAAGCACTTAAATGCCTCCAGGAGATCGAGCACCAATAAACAAGTTGGATTCTCCTAAAGAAAAGTGTTCGTTCCTCAGAATTCTGCCCTATGCACTGTTGTGTCACAATGCGATTTTCGTGGTGGGAACCTTAATCCTAAGCAACACTTGACACGACGGACGGAACGATTCTTCAGATCGTGCGTACGATACGAGCTGTGGGGCTGGTTGTGCGGTTTTTGGCCACATTGACCCTGTTCGCGCAGCAACATGATTTTTTCCTGTGGACTGTCGTAATTCCAAAAAATTGGCGTTTAGCGCTTTTCCGAGAGCGTGGTTTATTCGTAGTTAATTGCTGTAATCGCCATACTATATGTTTTGCTACATGGAGGGGAAGAAATAATAATTTTATTATTGTGATAATAAGCTTACATCAACGTGCAAAATTCAACGTATCATTCAGCACGATGAGTACAGAAACAGATGGTTGAAACGGTTTTGAAACAAATTACCCGCCGAGACTAAAAGCAGATAAGTTTATACAAAGCGGACAGTGCTTTCGACACCCACATCGAAATTGATAGAACTTGACACTGAACAATGTACACAACGCAGAAGCGACTTAGAAATGGGGAAATATAAATACAAGACGCCATGACGCACGGAGGGCCAACGAATCGTTTAAGCCTTGGGGAGATGTGGAGTGAATAATGGAAGGAAAAATCGAGATGACACAACAGAAACTGGCTCTATGGGAGAAGGAACACCGTTGTGTGAAGGTGAAAGTTTCAGAAGATCAGGAGTAAGTGAAAGAATTATGGACTACAGTACAGATTGGGCAGGAAGATCGGAAGTAGAAACAGAAGTTTCGTTTTGGTATCGGAGGAGAGAGAGAGAAAGAAAGAGTATTTACATCACTCGAATCAGCAAAGATGACCGAAATGTCGGCTTTACCACTCGTATCAGGTAAATCAAACCGGATGGAAATGGAAACTCTGATGCCGTGAACACCGCGGAACAGAGTTGGAAGAGAAGTATGTACAAGCGGGGATAGAGGAACTAGTTTCTACAGTGTTCAGGGTCACTTGACTTCGCACGACCGCCCAGCGGTTGTGATTTCGACTTTGTTAATGGCAGCGTGTCGCTATGAGGACCGATGCCCGAGCTGTTGGATGACGGCGCCGAGCTCGAATCAGAACTATAACAATCGAAGTGTTGCTTCAGTTTAAGTTTGCACAGTAAGCTTACACAGTGCTCAACAACGATTCGCTCACTCCGTCAACGGATCCGCGTCGTCCCGGATCCTTCCAAGCAGTGTTGAGTCGCGATGAGGAACCGACGCATTTCTTTGAAATCAAAATAGAGGAACAATCACGAGGAGGAGCCTAAAAGAAGCATACAAAACACCGACATTTCCAGTTCATCATACCTCTTTAAGAAACGAAGTTCCGAATGATCGTTTGATGTTGAAAGCGAGAAATGCGAGCGCGAGAAGCAGCACGCAGATGCAGACACCGACGAACCAAAGCGTCAAGTTTAGCGAATCGGGTTCAGTCACAACGGTTATTTCGGTTTCGTGTCCTCCATCGAAAAACATCCCGGACGCGTTTTCTGAAGGGTTTTCCTTTTTATAGTAAGTTGATTGAATGAGATCCTACCGTTGCATAGTGGACAACAAGGTCCATCGCTAGGCTGCCGGTCGGCACAGGACGGACACTGCGTCTTGATGCACTCAACCGCTCCGCCGGCTTTGCAAACGCAGTGAGTGCAAATGTTCTCACGCCACTCCTCGTTTATTCGGTAGGTTGCGTTACCGTATGAGCACATGGAGTTCGTAGTCAACCGGTCTGTAAGCGCACAAAATGAGATTCGCGGCACACTCAACTGCCGTATTACCTGAACAAATGGGACAACAATGACCTTTTACGGTCAGCGGTTTTCCAACGCATTTTTTCAGAAGCGGACACTTCTGCGTGTAGCAATTCACTCGTGAATTCCTTTCACATGCGCACGAGGTGCATTCATCGCGCCACCACTTCTGACCAAAAGCGCGGCCGCTGCCGTGTTCGTCGGTACAGTACTCAGTTGCTTCGCTGTCGTTGCTTTCGTATGTGACTTGAGCGACCTCGGCTGAAGGGCATCTAAATATTGACAGTTGAGTTAAAGCACTGCGGCACGCAAACAAACTTTTTGCAGCACGGGTTGTTGTCGTCGGAAATCGGATTGTCGCAAATCAAGGGTTCGCATGTTTTGACGCTGCAAAGAACTTGACCGACCCGACAGGTACACGTGATACACTGGTCCAGCTGCCACGTTTCTCCGTCCACAAATAGCCTCCCAGTGCCTGGACTGTGGCAAACGGTTTGACTGTGTTTAACGGCGATGCCACGGTTGTTGTGGTCAATACATCGCGCACAACAGTCTCCTACACGTCACAGATTGATTTACAGGATCCAACAACATGTTCACCTTTGGCCTTCACCCAGTGCTGGACCGGACAGCTGTCAGGCCTTTCGGGACAGGAGATCAGTGTACAGTACTCCACCTGGTCTTCACAGAAGCACTGTCGGCACCGATCATCAGTCCACATTTCGCCGCTGTCGCGCAATACCGTATGCCCTCTGTCATCCACAGAAACGCATTTGTTGAAGTCGGGTTTCGAATTACTCAAACGAGCATCCATGATGGTCTTCGCTGAATTCGCATGTGAACATTGTTCCATTGAGCAGTGAACAGTCTTACCACGACATTTGCATACGGGACAACCGATCATGTTCGTTTCGAATCCGTAGAGGCAATGTTTGTAGCAGTGATCCGGATGAGGACAGTTGGCGCACTTGCAGACCTTGCAGCCTCGTTCGTCGCTCATATAACCGTGAGCGCATACTCTTAAAACTCGGGTTACTAAATAAAGCAGCGATGTATCATACTTGTTGCAGTTCGTTTCATTGAGTTTCGGGCAGTCATCGTAATCAGAGCCGATGAAAATAGGTGTGGAAGGTTTGCAAGCACAAATATAGCACCAATCCTTGAAGTCAAGTCCGTTTTCGCATCGAAGAGGACAGTGCTCCAGCGATGGACAAGTCGACGACGCTTCAATCACCGTCGGTTCTGGAGGGATTTCAACAGTGAAATGTCTAATTCTCAGATGCACTTACCGTCACAAACATCGCAGCATTGTCCATCCACGGGTCGCGGGTTCGCACATGTCTTCACACAGATCGAGGTCTGACAGTGCTCCCGTCCATCCTCGCCACACGTGCAACTGAAAGTCAAGCGTGAACACCTCCCCTCCACAGAAACTCATACGTGGTGCATTTATCCTTCTGCCAGCTTTCGCTGATCTCGTGCGTGGTGTTGTCGTCGGACTTGCATCCTCGGCATAGCGGACAGCAATCGTTTTCGAGTTTCTCCGTCCAGCGGCAACTCTCTTTGAAGCTATTTATCAGAAAAGGGTCACACTAGAAGAACACTTACTAGGAACACTGGGACAGTGCTGGTCGCGACAAGCGGCTATGCCCTTACGACATTCACAGATCCGGCAATTGGTCGGATGCCACGTGTCTCCATCGTTGTACACTTTGTTAGAGTGATTGCAGTGGGACTGGAATCCGTCGTTCGCATCGACGGACTTCTTCGACTCAAAGGAAAGCAGAGGAGTCATACGCTTCGAGCAGACGAACTCATCACAGCACCGTCCTGGAGTGCCGCGGCCCTTTTTCTTCACGGTGGCGACTTCGTCCTCGTCACAGGCGACCGGGTCGCAAATGGCAGCACGACACTTGCAGTCAGGGGAGATCGGACAACAACCGTCCTTAGGTGTGAAGCTCGGCGGTCGAAAACTATCACTGGGACACGGTTCGTCGTTTCCGATTTCCGCACATTTTGCGCTTTCGCATTGAACTTCTGAATACTAGAATTGAGAAACGCCCATAACGGAAGTCCTACGTTTCTGTCGACATTCGAAGACTCCACAGCATTTACCAGGGACGTCTTTGCCCTCGGCAACAAGAACCAAATCCAGTCCGGCTGGACAATGCCTTATAAGACGATCACACTTCTGAAAGCAAAGGATTACGGTAAATCGCAATCTTCTCACAAACCTCCAAGTAACATTTGCATTCGAGCTGTTTAGGACAGCAGCTGTCTTCAACTCCTTCTGGTTCGTGAATTCGAGAGTCCTCTGGACACGTAACAGCGAAGGTAACGTTGCATTTTGCATGCAAACATCGGTCGATGACTTCTGTTCTCTTGCCTAAACCACCACTCGTAGTTAGTCCCTCGGAACCTCACGACGCAACGAGCACTTCCAGTCAAACCCTTTTTTCAGCGACCTTCTAGAATTTCAGGAAGAAGTCAAATTAACTTCGGGAGTCCATTCGTCACTGGCGCTCCTCCCGTGTTTGTCTTGTAATAAAATACGGACAGCCACGAGATAATTGGACCGAGCCAACGCTTTCGCGACAGGACAATGCAACGCCGGCGCCGTTGTGTGCGCACCTTCCCAGATCAAATAAATACCCTAATTGGTTGTTGCTGTTGTTCACGTCATACTGTCACCGCGTAGCACAGACGCAGATGCTTTATCACTCCACCTCCGCCGTTATCACAGCGAGAGGTCGCATTTGTGCGTGAAAAAAACGCCTGGACGCTGTCGAAACCCAGGCGAGCCACCTTAAATAGCGCCGGTAGTGCGGTCCGCAATCTGAGGAATGTGGGCGCGCGTAAAAACAAGAGATTGCAGTCGGCTTAAACCTCGACATTGGCATCCAATTTGCACGGGTTTTTTTGCTCCTTACATCAAAGCAGCAAACAACGGCAGCAGAAGTTTTATCCCAATTACCCGAAACGATCTCTAGCAGTTGGCAGGACCCAACAGCTGATCGCCTCCACGCCCCCGTCCCCATGCTTCTTCCAAATATACAAAGTTGGTCGCAAAAGAAGAAAATACAAAAGGAGAGCAATTCGCAGCTTCCTCCTCTCATTGAGTGTTTATGCGTGCACTCCAGTCGCCCTCTGAGCACTTGCGCAGTGTTTGCATAATAATCCCCCATACCAAAAGCGCCAAAAGGATCAACAAAACGTACCTTTGCAAACGGCAGATTCCGGGGATTCGGAGTTTGATTCGCAGCGCAGATTGGCATCACAGACTCCCATTTCCGGTCCACATGGTGAGTCGGGGGGTCGTACGCACAGTTCACAGCAACCGCAGCCGTCAAACGCTCGATTCGGGCATCCGTTGAGCGGAGGACACGAGCCGGAGCAGTGGCAGCCTTCGGGGCGATTCGTGGAGTCGAGAAGATCCAATGCAAACGCGTCGAGCACGCGATCGGACTTCAGAGATGAGGTGCATGCTGCGAGGGCGAGAAAAAGGATGACGGTCGATGAAGGAATCATCTGCCTTGAACGAGCGATGCCGACATTCAGGATCACGGCCAGCTTGCCAGAAGTGCTTGAAACGCAGAAGGAGGTTGAAAGAGAGAAGGGATAGGAAATAGAAGTGTGTGGCCAGGCGGGTTTACCTGAAACATTCGAAATGACTTTACGAAGGCAACGCAGCGGAGCGAAAGAAACGGATGAACGTTACGAAAGAATGATGTTACAGTACTCAATGCGATACATCGCGACATTCGCGTCGTTGCAAGACCACGTCGGAGTTATAGAAATAGTCTGTAGCACCCTCTGCGTTGACCTTCTACCGCCTCTGCCGAAGTTGAAGTCATGTATTTCAGCAGGAGGGTGCGCGAGATGGTACCGCTGAGGACATCGCGGAGCGCGCGAGAGGAGCGCTGACGACAGTGCTGTTCTTGTCGAGACACACCGCGCAAACTTAGGTAACACTCCCGATCACCGGACTCGCAGACGATGAAGAAGCGAAAGAGAAAAGCGTCACATCAAAAGTAAACAGTCCAAACAGTGGGGAAAAGCGAGGAGCTGCGCGAAATGAAAGGAGGAAACTGAGGCCACAAGGCGCGCTTCGCTGAAGAGGCCTCGCATAAGTCGTAAAACGGCGATAAACGAGCATGTTCAAATAGAGAGCGTGATCCGAGGAGGAATAATTAATTAGCATGACAAGAAGGAGCTTCCACGGAAGGATCGAACAGAAAAACGCGAAAAAACATCTGCAGAACGATGTCCGCTCCATTACCACCGTTCGGCAGCGATAAGAATGCGACGAGCGCTTCTTCATTGCGGGCCGCATGCAACTACTTATTAACGACCGCAAATCAACAAGCAGCCCTATGCACTCCTCAGGAACCGCCCAGAGCCCTCAGAAGAACTCAGAAGACCGACAGATCGCAGAATGCAATTATTCATAGCGCAATCAACGGGAATGGAGCTCCATCATGGAGCTTCGACCCTCCAACGCCGCGCGGTCCTCGAATGTGTTCGCGATCGGAAACATGCCAGATGAGCAAACTTGATAACCTCCTCTGCCGTTTTTCGACACCGCGGAGGGAGGGACGGTGGCCCGACGGAGGGAGAACTGTTCAGCGGTCGGTGCAGCGCTAAAACAAACACTCGCGCCTCGGGCACCGAGAGGCGTGGTTTCGAATCATTTTTTCGAAGGCGCGCGCGGGAAGGACCGAGAGAGATCAAGTTTTCTAGGAATACCTGTGCCGTCTCGAGTGCCCCGACGAGCGCCGAGAGTTGCAAATAGAGTCGCCGAGGGGTTAGGGAACACCGAAAGCATACAGAGCGCATCGAAAGCCCCGAGAGGAGGAAAAGCTGAGGAGAAACCGCGAAAAAACGTCTTTTTCCGAAGAAAACCAAACAAGAGAAGATGGGAAAACGGCGACGAGCACTAGTTCTTAGAAGCGCCGCTTCGGTTCACTCTGGGAACGAAAACAAGAGGTTCTGCGATAAGAGAGGCTAAAATTAGAATTCCATTTACCGTGAATCACACTGTATTCCAATAAATCATCCCTCCACTCACTGCCTAACGACCACTTTTTCCCAATTTTCTGATCTTATCAGCACTGTTTGTGGAGTTCCGAGGTGTTCTGATCCCATTATTCATTCTTTTTCACCGCGGCAAAAAGCGAAAATCAGGAAATTCTGCAAAACGACTACGGTAGCACGGAAAACGGAAGGAAGCCGTCGATCAACTCTGCAAATCCGACCTTCGCGATCGCAAAACCAACAAACAAAAACTGTTTGCATGAGTTACGCGGGTTCCGGCAGAACGCCCTCTGCAGGGCCGCAAAAACACTTGGCCTCTCCGGCGTACGTGCACGGGCCATTAATCCCGCTCGCCCGAGGTAATTAGGGGTTGCGGTGGAAGGTTGGGCAGTAACCCTATGAATGCGTAATTATATTTCCGACTGACCGTCAGCGACACGCAACAACAGCCGTTCGCAGACGCGCCAAAGCCGCGCAAAACAAGAACGGTTCTTGTAGATTGGAGCTGACGTGACCCTAAGGGGCGCGGCCTCGGCAAAGGCGCGAAGACGGCGATAATGAGAAAAGAAGGGAACCGGTGGACAAAGACAAACATGATGGCGCTAAACATACCGAAAACATTCGCAATTTGACGGAGAAAAAGTAAATTAGAACGCCCGTAAAGGGGCGAATGTTATAATTGAATTAGAGAACTGCGCGCAGAAGTGACAACGACGACAGTCGAGGACATTAGCGGTCGCGCAGACCTAACGACAGATGTCCAGGGAAGCGACGACAAGGAGCTAATGAGGAGAATAATAATGAGAGGGCGTCAACGCCGAATTCGGAGTTTCGGCGAGGGACGCGAGGTCACTGATTGGAGTTGCAGACGAGGCGGAAATCGAGTTAAAGGGCGTTCGTAAGCGATCTCTTCCGCAGCTAAGACTGGTGAGGTTTGATCGTGTTCTCTCGATTTACAGCGGTCGCGCCGCTAAAAAGCGAATAAAGAAACTTGCTGCGAGGAGCTAATCAAAGTGGTCTAATTAATTAGTGACTAACGGCCTTCTGAATGAAGAACAAGCGCCAAGGGTCGGCGAAGACGATGACAGCGCCGTGAACGCATGCATGACGAGCGAGAGGAGCAGCTTGACGACGTCGTTATTCGTTTTTTGTCAAAGGCGGCGACAGATCGTCTCCGAATGGACCGCTACGATCCGTAGATCGTCTGAGGCGCTGGGCGAGGGCGTCAGAAGCCGGAAGAACACGAAAGGAATCGGAAACGGCGACACGCGAGGTGTGAAGCGGAGGAGAGGGGAGAAGAAGGAGATAACGAAAAGACGAACAACCAACCTGCGGCGTCTGTGTTATTACTTTAGATTAGAGTTTCACGTCGGCGGCAATCCTTTGAAGAGGCCACCCAGGGAGAAGAATCCGACCAGAGCAGGAATCAGCAGAGGCGTCGAGGAACACCTCCGCGCTCTCCTGCATACAACGCAAGCAAATGTCCTGAAAGCGTCGGAATCCTGCAGGACCACAAACACTGATAAAGCACGAACAGAAGCTGTCAGCTGCGAGAAAGGCATTCGCTTCGCGGGGGTCTTCCGATCGCCGCCGCTCCCATCATCAGCTGATCCGCCCGTGGATCTGACTCATCGCCCAAGACACCCCCGAACGAGCCTCGAGATGTGCTGCTGCGTCAGCGAGAAGATCATGCAGAATATACACAAACACGCGAGAAGGACAAAAACGAGCGCGTTACGATGCCTCAGCTGTCAGCACTGTGGAGTTTAGGGTCCACAAACAAATATTCGGAGCTCGTAACCCTCTCAAGAGCGCCTTCCTTCCTTCCATTCATCTCAATCTCGATCGCAAATCGCCTTTTTCGCGTTGCAATTTGTCGGCGCTTCCTTTTCAACTTTTATTGGGCGTCCGATCGGCGTTCTACGGTGATCTATGGGTTCGTTCTCGCCTTCACCGAGGACTCATCCAGCTTTGCGACTTCAAAATCACGAAAAACGACCTCGGCGAGCGCCAAAGCGCTGTTTCCCTCTTCAACCGAATTGACTTTTAGAGGACACGCACTCGGATTTCACTCGGTAGCGGCAAAGAAGCGGAGAACGGGGAATGAGGTAAGAAGGAATCTCGGAGGAAAAAACTTGTTCGCAATGAAATTTCCGACGTGTTTTACACAGACTCACAACTGAAATTTTACACCTTGGAGCAGCGGAAGGGACTGCGCCGCGGGCCGCAAGAAAAGTCGCTTCTCGACACCTCGTTTATCATTCTTTTGTGGCCACTTAGGATGACGCGGGCAGAAAAGAGAACAAAACAAACAAACACGCGTGTGCCGCAGGGCTGATCGCGCCGCGATCTGTGGGAGCGGCAGAACGCCGACTTTCGGTGCCTTCGCGGTAACGAGTGAATCGTTTCTGCAGAACGAAGCTGGAAGAAGATGTTTAAAGTGATGGAATGAAGGCGCTAAACGGCAACACAACTGCCAAATGAGCGCTCGAATCGCCTCGCAGATTGATCTGTGCGGATTCGGTCGTCGAGGAGATCTTCTTCGAATCGGTCCACAGTGGCGCAAGGTCAGCAGGTACAATAACAGCGCGACGCCGGAGGCACTCAACCGAGCGCGACGTTTCCCTTTTTCGCGCGCAATAAGGAGAAGACGATCACAAAGACGATCGCTTCGCTGGCGCTTCGACGGAGAATATCACACGCAGTCGCTCATTATACGATCTTCTCTTCTTCGCGTCTTCTGCGGCCCCTGCTTCATTCTCAAACGTCACTCCGGCACACGGGATACGCTCAAGTTGTCGTTCCAGGAGGATTGACCTGGAGAAAGGCATGCTGACGTGAGCCAAAGGGTCGAAGGGCGGGCACGGTGACAGTCGCGTTGCAACGCGCAGTTTCACCAACTGCTGCAATCACTTAAAACAACAAACACAAAACCAAACAGGACGCAGAAAAGACGCCCGCGCCTGCGGAGACCGCGGACGCGCACGCGGAAATTGGCTATAAATTAAAGTGCTCCAATTAGCGAGTGGAAAAAAGTGACGAATGTCACAGATCTTATACAAACTTGCAGATGGCGGCGGCGAATCACTTTAACCCGAATCGACGCGCGACGACAACATTCAGAACAACTGCAATTAGCCTCCGGGCACCTTCAAATGCCCCTCAAGGCGTGTAAAAGGCGATCAGAAGGCGGGCGCATGCCGATCGGCGTGCAGCGCGCCGCCCCTCTGTTTTTGCATCCAAGTAACCCATGTTACAAGCGGGAAACGCGATCGGATCGATTCGGAAACGAAGAAACCGACGTGGAGTGCGGAGCGAATCGAAGGAGCCTTGCAGTCTTAGAACACTTGTTGCTTCATAAAAGTGTGACTCACTACGCCGCGGGCCTGGCGAAACCCTTTTCAAAACAGCTGGCGTCATCGTTCCCCGAGAAGGCGTCGAGTGTGGAATTCTCCACGAGGAACCAGCATGTTCAAGGTCGCGCAGTGCCGTCAAAGTGCACCTAAGTGAGGTAATAAAGTCGCGAAAACCGTAAAAGGTGTCTTTTTTCTCGACTTTCTGCGACAAATTCGAAGTGAAGTGATTCGCGGTGTACGATACGAACTGACGTACTTCTATGCAAATTCACGCCGTTCCCACGACTTTTTCGCGTGTTGACATAAACGGAAAGCGATTCGCCAGAGTTCCCAGCGTCTCTTCTCGTTCATTAGCATATTCGCGGAGAGAAACGTAAAACGAGGAATCGGGGGCCAAACAGAAGGCGCTGACTAAGACGTAAACTCTAAAAGTGCGCGGAAAGTTTGGAGGATTCATCGTTTGCGCGCCAACGCCAAATGTCGGCGATTCGCGATGTCACAAAAGATCATATGTTTTGTATTATGTGCGCAACGCGACTGGGACCTTGTACTGACAATGACCCAAAACGGACCGACTGCTGTGATATGCGTAGCGTCGTCCCCGGGGATGGATGGGATCAGCCACTTGCGACCTGTCAGCTCCGCGCGATTACATCGATCACGAGGAGCCGACAGTCCGCGGCGAAAACGGCACCGAAGATGAGAGGGCGAAGATGAATTGAGTCTGTAGAAGGAGAACGCTCCCTTTGTCCCATTCAAAGACCCATTGCGCGAATTGCACTTTGGAGTTGGACGCGGTTCGAATTAAGGAAACGACTGTCTGCGAAGATTACGCTAATCTCCGCTCATCAATCTTCTGCCCTCACCAATGAAAGTTCAAGCAAAAAACCAAGGAGCGCCGCGCCTCGAACCCGTTGCTTCCTCGTTCTTCGCGGAATCGAAATAAACGAGAAGGAGATCAGCTGATTGAGAGTGCACACGGCGAACGCAAAGCGCTGGTTATTAAAATGCATCTCGCGATAAGAAGGTCGGAATCCACGCGAGTGTTTACAGGAAAAGCCGGCGTGACAGGTACGAATGCTAAGCGGATAGCGCGCGTGCTAATGACCGCCGATGAGTGCCGCGGCAAATAGTTTTCACCTTTTCGGTCGTTTATCGCGTCGGCCAATCAGTCGAGGAATTCAGAGGTGCTTTGCTCCCGCGCGCGCGCTCTGACAAGAACTCTGTCGTGGGCCTTGCATTTCTGAGAGGAAAAGCCGAATTCGCGTGCATGGAGCACATGCCGCGACGACCATTCGCCTTCCCATGCTGCCTGCGGGGAGGTGAGAAATCCGCCCACAGCGAAGGTCAGTCTGTCACAACAGAAGACCCCAAGGCGCCAAGCGATAAGAATTCCTCTCGTTCGACGATCGCTCGCTCGGTTCGCATTCTCGAACCTTGAGACGATCAATCATAAGCAGCGCGGTCCGAGCGAGGGGTGTTAACAAAACACCTTAAGCGGCTTCTGCTGGAGCGAACGTCGTCGAGCGATAAGAAGTCGATCGCGGCGCGGCGTGTTGACCTCCGGAGGACTGCGAACGCCTTTTGTTCGCGATCACAAGATGGAGATGAGCAATCGAAGGCGAAGTTTGTCAATAAATTCCGAAGGGGAAACGAACGTTCACCTCCGTCTCTCGTCGCCGTTGCGTTGGCTTCTAAGCTTTTAATCGGCAGAAATATGCGCAGCAAAAGACAAAAAAAAGTGAACAACGATAAGCGCAGGACAGATGGAGAAGCGCGACATCGGCCGGGAGAACGGCGGCTGATCCGAGCGCAACAAAGCAACGCGAATCAATCGTTTATTGGAGGAATTTCCGTTGAATAGAACTTCAGAAGCCGAACGACAAAAGAAACGAAAACGACAATCACACAAGACGACGCGCTTCTTCACTTCACGAGCTCTTCAGCACGCGATTTCTCGAAATTAGCCACTCATAATCAGTCAGATTGCAGCGGCTCTTCTGCTAATGAATCCCGCACGCTCCGCACGCCGTGTTGTAGGGCGGAAACGCTTCTGCAGCTTCGCTGTTTGCATCTCTCGCATTCCATCGCGATTCCGCTTCCGATAACTTTTTCTCAAAGACGTTCTCCGGCGTCCCTTTGTCCGCTGCACTGCGTGGTCAGACACCACAACACTGAATCATCGGAATCGGCGACCAACGCATTCCGGCGATGTCACTTCCGGACGCAACTCGGCGGATAGAGAAGGAATTCGGCGCCTGTGCGCCAAGCGCAGATCCGATCTCGCTCGTCACGTGTTTTCTCGCTTTACAGTTTCATCGTCGGTGTTTGTGGTCGCAAGGCCATCTCATGCCGTCGCTCCTTCGCGATCAGCTGATCGTTGACAAAGAGAAGCAAAGAATTCTCTCAAGATCAGTCACGTTGTCTTCTGTGATTTGATGATCGCGAAGCAACCCAAACAATCGGAGGCGCAGCGACCTACCGCGCCGCAAAACCCTCAACGGGAACTTTAATGGTTGCCGCCTAAATGTCGGTGAACGTCACGGCTTCGTCCTCGTTGGCGCCACGCATTCTGCAACGATCTTATCGCAACTTTGATGTATTGTCTTTTTTGGCAATGGCCAGGAGGCGATAAGGAATCTGCAATGATGGATCGGGCAAACTTTCTAACCTCTGTCCGGTTCTCCACACGAAAAAGACGTCTTGAAGGACGATGATGGAATTATTATTACAAAAAATGTCAGTGTAAATAAGTTAAAATCACAATAAGTTACAAAGGCACAAAACAAGTTACTTTCCGCAGGGGTCCAGTCTCTTCATGCAGCGCGCAAGACCCTCTTCCTCGTAATTTTTTTTCGACACCCAGAAGTCCTAAATGATGAAACAGTCTATTCAAAGTATCAGCATCACAAATATACCGTATCACGATCTCGCATAAGATGAGCCAACACAGCTCCACCTAAAAACACCATGTGCTTGCGGCGCGGAGGAGCTTCAATGCGGATTTTAAATTTCTACAACAACAACATTTACTTTCGAAGAAAAACAAATGGGAGCAAACCTCAAATAACTTGGCATTGCCGTTCAGAACTCTTTCAAAGTAAAGCTGCTTCAGTTCCTTTTCAAGTCTGCTCGGCAACCCGGGATACATGGTGGTTCCTCCGGACAACACGATATGTTTGTAAAACTCCAAACGAGTATCTGGAAACAGAAGTTAGTACCGAAGGGCATAAAGGGGCGAACCAATTGCGGCAGACTGAACGACGTTAAAAAGCAATTCCGAAAGTCCGCTCTTTTCGCAATCAATCAAGTGAGGCTGGAACAGCACTTCTGGGGCTTCAAAACGTTCTCCTCCAACCTTGATTACTCGTCCGTCGGGAAGCTTTACAAAAGAGGTTAACTAAACACGCGCAAACTGGACATACCGTGTAAGGTTCAGTCAGAACTGTGGTTTCAAGTGCCAGTTTCTGTTCCTGTTCAACGTCATATGCGACATAACAAAGTTTCTCCTTCAGCTGTCTTATGGTTTCAAAATCTGCGGTGTGGTTAAATGCATATCCTCGCTTCAACAACAACTAAACAAGGACAACAATAGAGGATGCAGCTTCCGAAAAACAAACTTTAATCAAGTAGCGCGTAATGTTACGCCCGGCAATGTCAAGACGTTTCGTCAGATGACTCATGGCGTGTCCTTCGTATACTGGGCAAACGTGGGTAACACCGTCACCTGAGTCCACAACAACTCCAGTCAAAAGACCCTGCGCATAGAGAGTCAAGACGGCCTAAAACTGTCGAAATAAAGTTCGCTGAGAAATGCTCACTCACCTGGATAGCAACATACACCGAATCGAAGCCATACTGTTCAAACATAACTTGCAATAAACGCTCACGATTTTGGTTAGGATTAAGAGGGGGCTCGGTGAGAAGCAGCTTACATTCCTTAAAAGATACTGACACATTGCGGTCGATCTAACTTCAAACTGTTTACCTTCGGATCAATATCTAGTCGTTCCGGTCCGAAAGTATGATCCCAAATATGGCCCATGTCGTCCCAGTTCCTCACGATTCCGTTATCCATCGGATAGTTAACTTCGAGCATTTCACGGAGTTGCGTGCATTCATCACCAACCATCAGATCCTGAAAGAAGCGAACTAGTGAATTCAGCGGATTCTAACTCACTTTTATCGTAATATTTCCAACACGTTGAGATGAGCGAACAATCGGTCTTCCAACAATTGATGGAAAGATGTGCGCCGGAAAGTTGGAACCAGCATATCCACACTTTACAAACTGAAATGTCAAGATGAAACTCAGCTCTCTACCGCAGATGAGGAGCAAAAGAAACTAAATGACAAAAGAAACTTACACCTGAGCCATTATCGACCACAATGATTTTGCGGCCTTCCGAGTCCATGGCAGTACCCAGAAAGTTCTTAAACAAAGTGAAAATGAGCAAAACTACAACAACAACTCGTTGTCATCACTGTAATCTTCGCCAGCACGACGATAGAAACTCGAGTTTGGGCGCTGATGAATCAGCCGCGAGTCGCAAGAGTGAAATTGATTCGTCGCAGCAGAACTGCGGCGTTTGCTCTGCTTACGATACGACGACAACTACGGCAATCGACCAACGCGTGCTTTTGTACTCCCCAACTTCCAATAGGTCCACATACCACGCGACAACGACGACACGATGCCCAGAGCCATTGAATTAGCGCCAATAGAAGCGCAGTTCTTTAAAAAGCGCGCGAAAGCTTCAGAAGCCCAGAACAATGCGCCCCAGAATCGCGTTTCTCGAGGTCGCAAAGTCAGCGACGCTGATTCACACCGCCGCCCGCGTCGTGTCGGGACCTCTTATACTCATTCGCAATCCCCAATTTTCGGATTAAAACGACCCCACCGCTGCTTCGGGCTTGTGAGGCGTCTTTCGTGTTTTATTGGCATCAACAATTCACGAATTCGTAGCACAACTCCCAACGGGAGACGCCGAAACGGTTGCCGTTGGCGTTTTCGCGAAGAACTCTTCGCTGAGCAGAGAATCGTTGTCCTCGTCCATATCACCCCCGAGGGCCGACAGGACGCTGACGTCCGCGCTCATCTCCACCAGAGCAGTGACTGCGTCAGGAGATTTAAGGTTATTGGAAGAATAGGAGCCACGCGGAATCCACTGAACTCCGTCCTCGGTAACGACCATCTGACGAACAGCGGGGAGACATAGACTCGTTTGTGTCAGAGCGTCAGTCGTGTGTGCGGACCGCGATGAGCAAGTGGAGCGCAGTTTCACTGCAGTTCGTTCTTCGAAGCACTGCGAATTCGGGTACAGTAAAGCGCCGTGTTAGACAAAACTGACCTGCAGAATTCCGAGGGTCGCGGAGTCGAGAAACCCTGCGCTTTCCGTGTGGTGTCCCGCCTCGTAGGTAGTCCGCATTTTGTTCTGCAGCAAGTTCAGAACCATCGAAACGAGCGAAAGGCCGACAAGGATGAATCCGAACATCATGAGGAGGAGGCGAGGTTGACTGGGAACCAAATCGCCGAGTCCGATAGTGCTCAACGAAATGAAGAAGAAGTAGCACGCCTCAAGGAATGTCCAGTTGATCCCCCAGTAGCTGATTACGGTAGAGCAGAGCCAAATCCATGCGATAATCAAAGAGATCGCGGCCGGGAGCGGAATGTCGAAAACGTAAATGGATTTTCGCTCTTCGTATTCGACCTCGGCGATGTCTTCAATCGATTGTTTCGTTACGATTCTGGAAACATTCGATCTTCGAATTCCAAATGCGAATGCAGAAGTCACCTGAGAAGTCTTCGAATGCAGCGTTTGAATTGATACCACGGATACTTCATGCCGACCGTAAGAAGTTTCCCCAAATCCTGAAGGACGAGGAGCACCAAAGGAATCCCACAGAGCGCATAACACATTGTGAGAACTCGACCAAACGAAGTCAGCGGGTATATGTGACCGTAGCCTGTAATCGACACGCTACAGTACTTCTTCAGCGAAGGTCTAACGCACCTATCGTTGTGCAGATGGTACCCGCAAAGAGAATCGCGTTCCAGTAGTTCCATTCCATCTTCTGCTCGCTCCAGCGGATGTCCAACTTCGCCTCGTATCTCTGAAATGACCTGCACGAAGCTCTGAATCCAGGAACTGAGTGAAGGCATACGCAGTCAAGTGCCTTTCGATGCGTTGCGTGGTGGTTCCCTTGATGTAGACGAGATAATCAGAGTTATTGAAGAGTTCAGTCATGAGGGAGTGGACAAAGAAAGTTCTATTCTTGGCGATGTTCTGAAACAGAGTCGATAAGACGTTTCGCGGACAGGGGGCATTCCTCTGTCCAAATGTCCTTCATGCGACGCTGCGTCGGTCCTTCGATCACCAGAAACAGAAAAGCGCCGAAGAAGATGTAGAAGAGGAGGACGAGGATGAGAATGACGTGCTTGAGGCCGTAATTGTGGTAGGCCTGCTGTACCAGTCGGAAGCACAGAGGCGGTTTCTCTTGGAAGTCGCGCACTCGTTGCTGACTTGCGGCGGCCAGCTGAAGGAACGTCAGTAGCACTGGGTCGCGGTCGGAGACTTACCGCTCGGGCCGATCGCGCGCCGTCTTGAAGCGCGTTCTTCCAGAGTCGCTCGTTGGCTGCAGAAGACTCGGGCGGTTTCTCAGCCTCCAGAAGGGATCCGATTACGTGGATCGACGCTCGAAGTCGTCGTACGTTCTCAGAAGCAAATGACATCCTGCGGGGCTCGGGCACTTATCGCGCTCCTTTCTTCCGCCACCAAACAAAGCAATTGGATGTTCGCAACGCGAAAATCAAATTTTCAACCAGAAGTCGAAGTCCCCGGGGGACTCAACTGTGAAAAATGATTTCGAATGACGTCTTCATCCAGAGGAGACAGCAAGAGACATTCGAACTTCGGCCTTCCAATCGCGTTCGTTCGGGCAGCGGAAAGTGGTCAGCGCAGCTCTAATCAGTCCAGAGATTCACTGGGCCGCGGCTGATTCGATTGTCTTTCGCTGAGAGCGAGTTCAGCATCACTACTCCCACCCTCTCAAAGTAAACACCCTTGAACCCTAATGCCGTTGACGCAATTGGATTGTGGAAGTATTTAGTCGTTGCAAAATGAAAGCACAAAAGATTTCAATTAGAAAACGCAAAAGGCGTCGATTGGATTGCACTAACGTCGTTCTCTACGCATTGGTCAATGAAGGAGGCGTCGATAGCGTGACAGCGCGTTCGGATTCTGACAGAACCTCATTGCAGTCGAACAGGCGAGATGAAGAGTGATCAATGACTGCCCCGGTCGTAAACGAACGTCTGAACTATTTTCATTATGCAGTTGTTCTACTCGTGGCGCTTCTGAGAGCAAATTCGATTATCAATCCATTGCAGCGGCGCAAGTCTCCCGTGAGAGTCTATTTATGGCCTGACTGATCATGTGGATGTTCATTGGGAATCGATCCTTCTCTCCTTCGTCGTTCTCTGGATCTCTGGAGCGTCGCCTTTGAAATCTCGCGGATCGGACCACTCCGGAAATACTGTAGTATGAGATTCATCACCATGTTCTCGAAGTCAATCAGTGGAGAGGACAACGCGCCCCCAAGGAGCGCCGATAGGAGACGAGGCAACAGTATTAATCCAACAATTACTTCTTTCATTGGCACATCGGCTCGCATCCAAAGCTCCACTTTCGCACAAGTTTTATCACCGCCACTGGTGCGAAGTCACGGCATTGTTCTGCCCCGACCGAAAACCGATTCATTCGTTTTCGTTCATCGCACGATGAATTATGTTCCTTTCGGTTTTGTCGATTCTGTCGCCGACGTGCTCACACGTCCAGAGCTTCAAAAGTTGACAGAACTGACGACGTACTTCGGAAGAATAGCCAGGAAGCTCCTCGCGAACAGGATTGCGACTGTTCACGCGGAGTTTTATGTCTCGAAGGGAAACGCCTTCGGTCGGAACGTCTCTTTGAGTTACACGAAATCAGCCTCAGCAAATGAGGTGAGCTGGTTGGATTGGACTCCCAAGTGCCGAAGTGCCCTCGGCGTGGACATGTGCACATTCGCCGTGCACGAAGCGAGTCTGCCGGAAGGCGAGGCTGATGGGAGCGTCGACGTTTTCCAGATTGCAAGAAGCGCGCGGAGAGTCTTCCTGTGCTTCGAGGAAATCTCGAATTGGAAACTTGTCAAATCGGTGGTAAGCACGTTGCAGCGGCAGGGAATCCAACTGCACGAATTCAAGTTGGTGAAATGTGATGACGCTGATTCTGCATCCGCCGAGTTCATCCGGTCACTCCTGGATTCGCCGTGCGCCCCTCGTGACATCACCGTTTGCGAAGAAAAACTCGGAGGCTCCGTCCTAAGTAGCAAACACATCATCGACTTCTTCGCCACCAAGCGCACGCTGATTGTGAATCTAAACTTCCCCAAAGGTCGCCCACAGAACGTGCTAAAGGCGTGGAAAGCAAGCGCAATGCCATTCAGTGGAAAATTCCTTGTCGTGGAGGCGTTTTCCGGTCTTCACATTCTCGACGAATTCGTTCATACAGGCACAAACGTCACCTACACTTCCTCTCACTCGCTGCAGTTCAGCTGCGATAAACTCTTAGCAATGAATCACCCAACAGATTCCGAAAGAAAAGCGTTCGCATTCGCGTTACCACTGCGGAAAGACAGCTGTGTTTCCCTGGAAACCGCTACCAAGTGTGCTCCGAATAAGGAATCTTCTCACACAATCATCTTTTTCTTTACATAAACTCCAGTTCTCGAGGAAATAAAACTTGACAAATATGACATCGCTTTCGCTTCCCCTAATCATATCCAACTACGCGAAAAATATGTCCAACCGCCAAGAACAACATTAAATATTATTATTTAAACATAAAGGAAGACAGCTTACGGGGACAAAATACATCCCAAACAAAATTATTAACTTAAATATCACAGTGAAACAACGAGCTGAATTAAGCTACAACAGCTCAGAATGTACAAACAGCTCAGAATAAATACCCTAAACAAAAACCTTCACAATTGAAGGTTAAAACAAAAACGTGTATTTAAAGTTCACCATCATGTCCCGTTTGATCTTTGTCTGTGGCCACTGGTTCCTCTGACACGGGTTCCTGCTCTTTTCCATCTTGTTTTTTGTCCTTAGATTCGGCGTCGTGTTCTGTCGCTGGCTTCTGTTCGCCTTCTTCGGTAGTCTTTTCATCACCAGTAGAATTTTCAGTTTTATTTTGAGCTTCGGATTCCTTGGACTTCTTGGCGGTCTTTGGCTTGTTGTACTTCATTTTTGTAAGAAGATATTTAAGTTCGCGGTCCAACTCTTTCATCTAAAACAATCATGCAGGGTTATCGCGTTTTGAAAAGAATATACAACCTTGTCCTTCATATCGCCAACTTTCATGGCTGGATCTTGATTTAAAGCAAGCTTTTCTTGCTCGCCACTCTTCTCCACCCACCATGCCCTCGTTTCAGTTATCACCTTTTCAAGAGTTGTCAGCTCTGTCTCAGTGAACACATCTGTCAGATTCTGAGCAAGAGCAAAGAATGTTTCACTGTGATTGAATAAAGCCAACAACTCAGCTGTAACCTTTGGTCGCTCCTAAAAAGATGAAACAATCAGTTTGTCGAAATTAAAAGTAGTACCGTATGTTGCTTTCTACGGAACTTGATCTGTTTCACTGCAACGTCTAAACTTTTCTTATTTTGTTTGAATTCCTCAGTCGTTGTTTCGAAAGTAACTTCGTCCTCAAGCCACGCTCGAACCTTGTCCAATTCACTACGAGCAGCAAGTTTCTCATCAGCAGTTGCGTACTGGGAAAAATCATCCGCTTCCAATTTGTCAGATAAATCGTAGAGCAGTGCCTCTAATCCGTTGTGAGCAGCATCGCGTTCGGCTTTAGCCTTTTCTGCTTTTTCAAAGTCGTTCAATCTAAATTACTAGTAAAATTATGTTTTCTTTTCTTGTTCTGCAAACCTTTGAATGGCAATCTTCGATTCGCTGTCAGACAAATCAATGACATCGCGTTGTTCTTTGGAAATGTTCAGATTGATTTTAATAATCTTCGGCTTCTCAGGTGCAGGTTTCTTTCCGCTATCAGTCGAATTGTTTGTTTCGTTGGTCTTAGATTCTCCGCTATTCTGCTCTTCAGGCTTGTCGCCTTCTTTCTTCTCATTTTCTTCATTTTTGTTTTGCTGATCTTTAGAAGCATCATCTTTTCGCGCTTCAGACTCGTCTATCTCGACTTTGTCGGCCTCTTTAGATGCTCCATCATTTGATTCTTCCTCAACTTTTTCTTTGTTGTCGTCAGATCCGAAAAAGCCAGAAATTTTGTCAGCAATTGCTAAAAACGCCCAATTAATCATCGAACTGAACATCATGCAATCATACAGTTAACCACGGACTCTATTTTCGATGGGCGCTCATATACTAATTCCACCTTGTCAATGGTAACAATACCAGAATTGTCAACGAAGAAATAGGCTTTTGTTCCCTTGAATTCAGAAGCCGGGTCCGCTCCTTCTTTCTCAATAGCATCTGCAACTCCTTTCACATCAACAACAGTCAGATTCAATGATCCAAACTCGCTAAATCAACAACAGTATAATGGCATAACTGAATGGCTCTACTTACCTCAACTGTTTTGAGTTCAAATGTGAAAGGGTTCCGTAATTCACACTGAAGGGGAAATCTTTAGTGTGCGACGTAAATGAGATAATCTTTTTGTTGGTAGGATAGTGTGATCTGAATCCAAACAGCGTTCGAGACATCTTGCGTTCTTCCTTCTGTTCACCGATATAACTTGTAAAATCGATCTAAAATTGTTACGATATTAAATTTTTCGTGTCTGAACTTTTTCCTACTTGAATAGGGTGAAGTTGCATTTCTTGAACTCCAAACTTCAACACCTTGAACCCTTTACTCAAATGAGCAGCTTGGTAAACAGCACCTAAAGCGATAGCTTCGTCTGTGTTCAAGAATCGTCCAAGTTCTTTCCTGAAACAAATGAAACAATACAAAATGTGGAACCATGAAAGCGACGCACCCCTTAAAAAAGTCTTGTAGAAGAGCTTGAACACGAGGCACACGAGTTCCTGCACCCATAAGCACGACTTGATCAATTTGTTCCCCTGTGAGTTCTGCCATCTTCAGAGCGTCTACGATAGGTTGAATGAAACGATGTTCCATGTCCGCCATCATTTCGTGGAGTTGTTCACGACTGACCTTGACTCGAAAGTCTTGCTCATCAAAAACGTTTTCAATTTGAGCAAAGTGATCAACGTTGGCAGAAAGGACTTGCTTAACACGTTCCGCTTCCTTAAGAATTTTTGCCATAGCACGAGGATTTTCGGTGATATCTTTCTTGGTCTTCTTCATCTTTTTGAATTCCGCAACCAAATGCTTTTGCATTCTAATTGACAGTTCAAGCCCTCCAAGAGTGCGATCATATCCTACTCCCAACGTGGTCATAATAGGATTCTTCTCATTTGAGTTCTTGTCCTTCGTCAAACGGTACTCAAGAATAGTAGCGATTGTCTTCGAAGCGCCGACATCATAAATCAAAAGCGTCTGAGCCTGATCTGTGATTTCCTTACGACGGAATACACCATAATTGAGACCAGCCGCAGATCCATCAGTAAGAAGTTGAAGCAAATTCAATCCAGCAAGCTCAGCTGCCTTCGTAAGAGCTTTTCTTTCGGCTTGGTTGAAGTAAACTGGGATCGTAATCACAGCATCGCGTACGGGTTGTTGAGCGTATTCTTCAGTGATCTGCTTGATATTCCACAGGACCATGGCCAACATAGTCTCCACATTGTATGTAAAATCACTAAATGATGCTAGTTAATATACAACGCATACATATATTGTCTTACCCAACAGGAAATGATAGCGTTCCTCTGTTTTCGTCAATCACAACCGACAGATGAGGGAATCGTTCACGATAAAGTTGAACAATGGGGTTGTCAACCTTCTTTCCGACTAAGTCCAGCATGTGAGTAAATGTAGATTTAGGAGTTTTCACGGACTAGAAAATGATTTGATCATGTGTCTGTATTTCGTAGATGCTATTCTTACCAAAGCAGCGGCAGCATCAGAAAACAAACGTTCTCCACCTTTGAATGCGACGACATTCGGCGTTTTTCTTCTAGATTCCTTGTTTAAAACAATCTCCATAGGAACACCGGGTTTCACTAGGCCGACTTTGATGAACTGAGATCCCAAATCAATGGACATGGCGGCAAGAGCTCCATCTAGATAAAATCAGAAGGATAAAAACTAATTCATAGCAAAACTAACCTCCAGGAGAAACCTGCGAGAAGAGTACAGCTGCTAAACATAGCAGCGAACCGTACAGATTCATGCCCAAAAGACTGAAATGCGATTAACTTAATTCGTTAACGGAATATTTCACGAGTTGAAAACAGAAACAAAGTCGCCCAGAAGCGAAATACGATCTACGGCCACAGTTTGATAACAAACGCGACCGCAAGCAGACGTGGCTATTGCCTTTATACGCAGGACACATCCCCGCTTCCCAAGTGGACCACCCACATGCTTCTGAGAGTCTACGTCATCCATGAACGAGTACGGTATTGAGCGTGTTGGGATATGAACAGTCTGCAGTGTGCAAACAAAACGTCAATCAGTGGACAAAAATGTCATAATTTAATTGGATTTATTCTTCACATATTTCACAAATGGCATGAGAAAACTCATTGCGGGATAAGCGTAACGTATTGAAAGTTATATATGTATTAATATGTACAGAGAGAGAGAGGTTCTTCTTTACTTCATGTTTCCATCGGCGATCGCTGCGTTAATTGTCGGATTCCCTTCCTCGACTTTGTCACCACGTTTGCTTTTCAGATCCTTCAGCACGCTTTCAGTCGTATGGAAGAATCGGCTCGGTCTGAAAACCAGCGATTTGTTGAAGAAGGACATCTGAAATAGGATTAATCAGAAAAGAGAACAATTGGCAGGTGACTGTAGGGTAAAGAACTAGAGTTTTCCTTTTCCATTAAAAAGAAAAAAAGTTTTTTAAACGAAATACTTTAATACTTCACCACTCATTCGTACGCGCAGATTCTCGCGCCTTTGAAAAGCTTCTTTCAAATATGTTAAAATATTTAAAGCTAGCAGATACGGGAATGCATATTATATCCATAACCAGTATATCACCTCATTAACTGGATATGCCAGGTGAAGATGTAAATGATCGATTTTCAATAGAGGTCCAGAGTGAAATCCCGAGCGAAGCATATCTGAACAGAAGAAATCGTTTACCGATACCAATCTCAGTCTTACCCTCAACAGTGTCAGCTTGTCCTTTTTCCTTCAGTTTCTCTCGTAACAGTTCACGTGCGAGTTGTTCCATCTCTTCAACCAATTCTACGTCGGCAGCAGTCAGATCGTCCGGTCGTTTGATGTGACACTTGCTAAGGGCCAAATAGTGATGAGGAGCGCGTGGAGACTTGTCTTTGATCATAACAACCTGAATTATTGAATGGTTACAAGTGGGCAAGCGGCGAATCACCTTTTCGCTCTCTTTCAAATGCAGCTCCTTCTTGTTCCAAATGATGTCACAGAAAACGCATCCTTGCACTCCTTGCAGAGCCATCTAAACACGAATCAGTCACTAAAGCACACGAATACGCAAAGAAAGAGCACGCTATTGAGAGCGTCAATTTTGTTTTCGACGCATCGACGGCGAAGATCGGCGCTCGAGGAACACCGCAACCACCGCCATGCATCGACCGCCGATAAAACAAACGTGCAACTCAAAATTGCATCCGAAACGACGCGCCACGGCTGAAACCTGTTCGTTTTCGGTCGGATGGAGCGAACGATGTGAGAGCTAATTACGCAGTGAACGGTGAAGGCATCCTCAGACCAGAAAAGGCGACGAAAAACTTTCCTCAATGGAGAATTTTGAAACAAACAAATTGGCACTTTGCCAACCCAGAGGAGTTTGTATTAATGCAAGTAGCTGAACTTTAAACTTATAAAAGGAACCGCGAGGAACAATATTTGCAGGAAGCGTTCCGACGTGAGCGCAATTCCCGATCGAGTAATAAATTGAAGCGAAAACCTCAGCTGTTCGTTAACTATTTCAAGGGCTTCATTCGGTAGAATCCCCTCCCAGTAAACTATAAAACCGGTTGGAGCATTCCTCGCATTACCTTTACCGTAAACAACCAGTTTTAAGTATAAATAAGGACAAACTCACTGAAAACCGGTTTGAGGTCCCAGCAGGAACCCCTGACAAAACACGGACGGTAAACAGTTATTGAGCGGTTCATTTCGATTTTCGCGTCATTTACGAACTTTGATTCGCGCATAATCCTGTATTATTGTGATATCTGTTGCTAGGCAGTTTCTGATTCAATTCAGCTCGGGTTGTACCCCTCCTCTTGTGTTCATTCGTGCTGTTCTTGTGCATAAAGCGACGCGATTCGTGTAGCGTCGCAAAACGCTATATAAACGTCAGCGAATGTAAATTATTGAAATTTGATTCCAGAAATTGTCAGAATGACTTCTGAATCACCAGTTTCTCAAAACGGAGTGACTAATGAGGAACAAACGGATAAACCGGTGCAGAAGATCGTCACCAAGAAGTCGGTTCCAATGCCTTTGTTACAGCAGAGTGGACCAGTAAGTTATTTTCTTTCCACCAAAACCCCGAGAGAACATTGGTGATGTCTTTATGTGTTGTCTTATTATAAGGCTGATAATTGCAGGCTGTGTGACGACTGGCGAATCAATACTAATTCCAGTAGAAAATTAGTTGTTGATAGTAGTCTTTGCGATTTAATTTGTGTTTTCATCATTACAGAGTGCAGATATCCGCAGCGTTTCTCGTTCACCGGAGAATTGCCATCAAAGTCACATGTTTTAGATTCATGCCGCTGCACGTCCTCTGAGGTTTTTCTATTCGGGGTCTTTTGGGTGCTCTAAATTGTCAACTTAAAAACCTTGTTTTAATCCGTCGATCAATTTCAGGTATTTGTAGGCCCGGGATCGACGAAGGAAGCAGAACTTCTTGGCTTGGGACTCGCGAAACTCAGCAGTCGCCAGCGCGATGACCTTCACCAAGCGAAAAAGTATGCCATGGAACAATCGATTAAAGATGTGCTTATGAGACAATCGGCGGCTCATCAGCAGAATGTGAGTTTTCAAAGGTTATTTGATTTATAACGAAAAAATTTTAGCAACAGAAAGTGGCAATGTATGCACAGGCTTTGTCGCTGATGGCTCGCGTCTACATTGGCTCAATAAGTTTCGAAGTTCGAGAAGAGCAGATCAAGCAAGCTTTTTCGCCATTCGGTCCGATAAAGTCAGTTTGTATGTCATGGGACCAGGTTACAGGGGTATGTGTAATGATTTCATTGCTCTTGAATTTTGACGGAACTTCTTTTAGCATCACAAGGGATTTGCTTTTCTTGAGTATGAAGTACCTGAAGCTTTTTTGCTTGCCTCCGAAGCTATGGATGGTGTTCTTATGGGTGGTCGTAATTTAAAGGTATTGCTAATTTTGATCTATTTGAAGGTATAATTTAAAATTTTTAGGTTGGTCGTCCTTCCAATATGCCTCAGGCGCAACCCATCATAGAAATGGTAATGGAAGAAGCCAAGAAGTATAATCGTGTTTACGTTGCATCTGTGCATCCAGATTTGTCAGAGAGTGATTTGAAGAGTGTGTTTGAAGCTTTTGGAGAAGTCACGAAATGCAATCTAGCACGTCAACCCGGAGGACGCGGTCACAGGTACGTGAAGACATCATATACGTTTGTTATGTCGAATTTCCAGAGGCTTTGGATATCTCGAGTTTTCTACTACTCAAGCTGCACAGGAATCGATAGCAGGAATGAACATGTTTGATTTAGGTGGACAGTTCCTGCGTGTTGGAAAATGCATAACTCCTCCTGATGCCTTGACCTACATTGTTCCTTCATCGAATGTTTCTTTGCCGACAGCTGCTGCAGTTGCTGCTGCTTCCGTAACAGCGAAAATTCAAGCCCAAGAAGCTATTGCCGGATCAGCTGCTTCTCGAGAGGTAAGATTAACAATGTTGTGTTGAAATAATTCTATTGGCTCCAGGATTCGCCAAAGGTTTACGCGTAGCGAGTCCTCTGCAATTGAAGCACCGACTGGAAGTAGTGGTAGTAATTCACCCGCAACTTCAAGCAGACAGCGTCGTGGATTTGGTGGTTTTGCGGCAAACGCTCCTCCTCCAAGCATTGTTGATCCCGTTGGCGTTGTTGCACCTACTCTTGCTATTACTGCTGGGACGAGTACACCACCGCGGTCTTTAGAAGTCGTCGTTGGACATAATGCACCAACGACAACTGCCATTGCTCCAGCAGTTGCTTCGGATGTTGCTGAACTTACATCAAACAACATTATTTCTCAGATCAGAGTACCGAAATCTAAGTCAGCTAAACCTGCAACGTTTGCACCGCTTCCTGCATCAATTGCACCGAGAGATGCTGTTCCCAATGAAACGGCCGAAGACATCGAAGAAACGTTACTCGCAATCGAAGGTGACATGTCGCTTGTTCCCGTGGAACAGAAAAAGAAAGACGCTGGGTCGTCATCTAAATCTGCAAAGTCTTCAGGGGCGATCTCTAAATATCCCGAAAAACGAAAGCATTCTTCAAGCTCAAAAAAGAGGAATAAGAAGGCCAAACTGGAGCAGGCGCATACGGCTATGATCAAGGTTCGTTTTGAGTCGAGACATACTTTGCAATTTGTATTTCAGAACACGCCGCAAGCACTGGCAGCAGCTGAAAAGGCAGGTGCTCTTACAGAACAAATGGACCCGCTTACAAACACGAAGGCGAATGAAGATGTGTCACTAGCCCATCAGGAAGGCGTTGAAATTAGAGGGAACGATGCGCGACACTTGCTAATGCACAAGCTCATGCGTACGAATCGGTCGTCGGTCATATGTTTGAAGAACATGATAGGACCGGAAGAGATTGACGATGAACTCCAGGGCGAAGTTAAGGACGAATGTTCTAAGTTCGGGAAAGTAGATGATGTTGTCATAGTGCAGGATGCCACTACAAACGTTGTCAAAATTTTTGTTCGATTTGGTGAAGTTAGTGAAGCCGACCAAGCACGCCTGGCATTGGACAAACGATGGTTCGGTGGCCGAGAAATATCTGCACAACTTTACGATCAAGCTTTGTTTGACCACGAGGATTACACAGGCTAATTTTTATTCTTTAAGTTTGTTTTGTCTTTTAGCTACGATTAAACTTTATCATGACTCTTACGATGTGTACAAACATGCTAATAACATACCATACATTTTTATTTGATCGGACTTTTATTACAAATAGTGGTTCACAATTATCACACAATCGAAGAGATCGATCAAGAAATCGTTTAAGAACTCAGTTCAGTTAACATGTTTGCATATCTCCGAGTAGAACGCAAGAACTAGAGCACTGCCCATCCCACGGAAAACGTTTCCCAGTGCTCCTTTGTAGAACCCGCTCACTCCTTCGCTGACGACAATAGTTCTCCAGCAATCGAGAGTGTTCTTATATTGTTTCGATGCTGCACCTCTAGCGCTCTGCATCATCATGCGTCTGAAAAACACCAGAGTGGCACAAGTCCACGAAAACTGAGGATATAGCCCACCTGCGTACGGTATCCCATGGATAGCAGACCAAGCCAGCTGTAACAGTTGTAACCTGTCCTATACCCCAAGCCACAAAAAAGTTCAGATTTCTGCGATCTTCAACAACTAGAGCCGCTGCCGTGTCGAACAGACCAAAATAAGCTCCTCTGTAGATAAATATGCCCTGAACCGATGAATTGAAGCCTCGATAGAGTCCGATGAGACCATTCGACTTGTAAATCTTGGAGAAACAGTCCATAAGGCTTCGATACTCGCGTTTCGTCGAGTCTCGTTTCGCCAAATCCATCGCAAATAGCTGGCGTCCGAAATCAAGCGGGTAAATTATACAAAGCGAAGAAGCACCGGCGAAACCACCGGAAGCCAAATTTCCAGCGAAAAATTTCCAGAAATGCGTCTTCTTGTCAACATCTCCCATAAAAATTGCTTTGTACGTATCCTTGAAAGCAAAATTGAGGGCTTGTTGAGGGAAGATTCGCATAACGTTGATTCCATTTCCCCGCCAGAAAGAAAGAGTCCCCTGCTCCTTGCGCACGCGAGAGAAACAGTCGACAATGCCTGAAAGGTTGAATTAGATCAAATTAAGGCGAGAATATCCACGGACTACCTTTGTACTCCGTATCAACAGTGATTTTGTGATGTGATCGCTGGTTCTGTAGAAGGAGTTTTACGCGGTCAATCGGAGCGACGATAGACCTTGCCAAGGCGGCAGAACAACCTCCCGCGACGAAATCAACGAGGAACTTTCGCTGGAGGGAAGCATCGGTGGTCATAGTGGGCTCTCCTGAAATCAGCAAGCATTTTATCGTCGCTCGATGAAATCGAAAAACCAGGCAAGAAGAGTTCACCCAGTCGTTAATTTAAACCTTGAAAAGAAATTGCGCGACGCAACAACCAAAACACGCGTGTCTACAAAACGAGTTGTTCGATTTCAATTCCGCCGTCTGCGAGCATCAGACAAGCAATCAACAATCAGATCAGACTAGGACTGCAATCGCAAGACGACACAATCCACAACTCACAGGACTACATAGCGTATTCTCACTTAAACCCATCAAACGTCAAAGTCCGCAGTGCGAATAGTGCGAATGTAACACTGTGACTTCGACCTTTCGACTGACAAGCGGTTGTTGGACGACCGATGCAATGTTCAATGTGCTGTGGCTCTTCCTTATGAAACAAGTTCACACAACGCAAACAAATTTTTGAAAAATCAAAGTTTAATACAACAAACTACTTTTTAACCTATACGCAAGTAATCAACAACGATAGATCAACAACTGGTTTCAGCTTAAGCCAATTCAGCCCACTCCTGGCTAATGGAACGAGCGATAATGACCCCTCCGAGAAATCCAACGACTCCCTAAAATTATTCATTTACATATTGTATAACACAAATTGTGGAGTACCTTGAGCAAGCCCCATTTGAATGGATCATTGTAAACATTGATTACCGTTGCGAATTTTCCTTCGGCCTTAGGAGGGGCAGCTTCTGGACGGAACATCGTTCTGAAACAAAAAAAAACCGCTGCACCTCACTTCACTACGCTTCCGTCCAAATGATATATACACCTTGGTCTTATACCGTCTGATAACATTTAGAAAACTACCAAATATATTTATTTCTGAGACATGAAATTCAAAATATGTGATCAACCAAAACTATATACAAGCTTTCTATAAGAGCTCTGTTCCCTCACTAAACATTCCACCGTGAAAATTTTCAGTTGGAATGGCGATCCAATTACTGAGCACTCGCAACAGCATCAGTCGACTTCTTCTGTTTCTTGTGATAATCATTCAGTGCAGCCTGAATAGCATCTTGAGCAAGCACTACAATAACAAAAATTAGAGAGGCACGATAACCATAACATACTTGAACAGTGAAGTTTCACTGGAGGAAGGCAAAGCTCCTTTGCAATATCCTCGTTTTTAATCTGCTTGGCGTAATCAATTTGCTTTCCTTTGATCCAATCAGTTGCCAACGAACTGCTGGCAATGGCTGATCCACAGCCGAAGGTTTTAAACTTCGCATCAACGATTCTTCCCTTCTCATCAACCTGAAATTAAAAGGTCGGTTAACCTAATATGGACGACTTTACCTTAATTTGAAGCTTCATCACATCACCACAAGCTGGAGCACCGACGATTCCTGTACCTACTGTTGGGTCGTTTTTGTCGAGAGATCCAACATTGCGGGGGTTTTCATAGTGGTCGATGACGTTCTTGTGGTACCCTGCAGTAGCAACTAATCGACTAGCGGCTTGGCGACTATTCGGGTAAAGTACCGAAGTAATGAGGCGACTAGGAGAGGTCATGATTATCTGAAATCGAGCTTATTACTCAAAAAACACACACATATATATTTAGTTCACGATTCCACCCGGCGCACCAATCACGAGACTCAACAACTTCAAGTGAACAATAAGAAATTGTGAAAGCGGTACAACTGACTACCGTATTGAAAACACTTTTCCAACAGGACAATCGTTCCAGGAAATAAGAACATGCATGGCGTTGGCACTGATCTGTCCAGATGCAAAATGTTCGTGGTTTGAACTCTATGAAGTACTTGATTGCGAGCAGATTTCTAACTACATAATAAGAAGAGAGATTGACATCACGCAATAATTACGATTTGCATCACACAAAAAAAGAGTGCCTTCAAGCATTCGAATGCATGGAAGGTGCGAAATAAAGTGCGCCGCACAAGCTTGCCGACAGTTTTGGTTCGTAACATTCAAGTGTCAACATCTCACGGCGTGGGTAGGGAGAACGTCAGAAGTTCGGTCGTTTGTTACGGCGGGTGCCGATATTTGCATACCCCGTTATCAGGTGGAGAATTGTGACAGACACGTCTGCTTTCTGCTTCATGGCGACTGTTTTGAAGTGTCAACAGAAGGCTGCGAGCACCTGAACTGTTTGATGGAGGTGCCGCTTTCTCTTTAGATTGCTTCTGTTGGTAAGACGGCTGGCCAGCTTCGCTTAGTTTTTGGTAAATTCTATTGTTTCAGTCGATTTTCCCGTGATGGACGCACATCGACGTTTCAATTTCACTGATCCCGAGGACAGCTACTGGAACGAGTCGGACACCGCGAACGGAAGCGGCAACGGAGCGGTTGGATTCAATCTTTTCGACGATGTTTCGGCGGTAAACAGCAACGCTGTAAGTAGTGCGTAGTGGTGAATTTGAAATGCGGACTCATTTCAGGCAGTTGCCAGGGCGGCTCTCGATGATCTGTTCGATACTCGTGACAAATGTGCGTTGGATGATGCATCTTCGTCGCTTGCTGGGAGTGACGCGCTCACTAGCGTTGATGAAGAAATTGATCAAGTGGCCAAGAGATTTGCAACAAGGTAAAAGATTAAGTCTACTCACAATGGTTGTTTACGCTTGTATCTGATAGCACCCCCAATCGAGAGCGATCAGCTACATGCTCGTTGGTTCCGGATAGAACACTTTGTGATTTAAACAAGATAGCTCAAAATCAAACCACAGGAGGTGTATGTTTTATGCACTTATTTGTTTCTCTTTAAAATTAGTTATTTTAGGCAGAGGGTTTTGGAAGAATAGAGAAGAAGCAAGAAAAGTTGAGCACAGCATCAATCGTCTCTGACTGTAGCATAGGATCGTTTTCAAGTGAATCTACAGCCCATATTGATTTTTCCCGTTTGAAATCTGAACACAAAAAGTTACAGAGACATTTGGAGGTTGTTGTCTGTATTAAGTCACTAATTTTGTTTCGACTAGTTTAGAATGTGCGCAGTGAGCGATTTCGAGCTCCGGATGTAGATGAGACTATAAGACGGTTATTACGTTGTGACTCTGTGTCATTAGATTTGTATCGGACGAAACCTCAAAAACTGGAGTTGCTAGATGCAGCTATTAGCGTAATTGACAGCGATGTAGTTCTAACGGTTAGTTGTTCCCAAAAATGGTTTCCGCAAATGTGAATTACTTTTAGGTTGTTTTGTTTCTTAAAGGATCATTAACAGATTCTATATTCCGTGAAATCATGCTGAGAAAGCCAGAAGCAGCCGAGGTGTATGTAGGATATTTAGAAGAAATTTTAGATTATAGTGAATTAACTCATACACTTTTCTCTCTTGGACGAAATGAAGAAGCTGCGATGATGGAATTTTGTTCAGCAACACGAAGATCAACGGTTGACGGAAAAATTCAAGCTTTGAAAAAGTCACTTAGTAGTGGATTCAGTAATCCTGTGTTGTCTAACGAGTCGAAATTGGTATCAGAATTTATTGATCTATTGGAAAGGCAACTTGTAATTGATGTGAGTAGACGTTCAATCAGTGCGAGTATAAATACCTTTTTAGGGTACTGATGATCAAGTCGTTAAGACTTCCAGCAACCCTTTATTCAAACAGTTCCCTAAGGCTGCGTCGCTTGTAGGGCAGCCTCTTCTTACGACTATATATTATTGCAGTTTGTATCACTACGATCTTCCAGTGGTAGGTCAGTGACTTGACGTTGTATAGAATTATTGTTCAGAATTCATATGCCAGTCCGCTATCGGTAAAATCGGTGTTCAATTTAACTGAGAAAGAGTTTCTATGGATGACCATTTCTGCGCTTTCCCGAATTCGTCGATGGACCGAGATTGAACGACTATTATCAAACCGTAAATTGCTTGGCGGAATGAAAATGACTATTCCTTTCCCATGGTTAGCGTTCTTCCAGCATGTTTCTCGAAATGAGGTTCCACCGAAAGAGGTAATATAGAAATAGTCCGGTTTTGAAATATTCATTTTTCATGTATGCTTGGTTTCCAGTTTTTATTGCGATGGTTGAGCTCAATCAATGATTTGGAAGAACGCATCTCTGTTTCAGAGCAGTTTATAGATGCTCACTCAGTCACTCTTGAAGCGATGGTTGTCTTAAAGGATAGAAAGAGGTTGGTTGGTTGGCTGGCGAAGCTGACTCCACATACCATCGAACATTCGAAAGCGCTTGCAACACTCAACAATACAGTATGGTCATGTTTATGGTCCCATAAAATCGCTTTTTATTTAGGCGATCAAGTGGAAGAACTAATGTAATATGTAAACACTGAACTAATTATGGAAAACGTGGTTGTGAATCATTTTAATTTATGCATAATAGCTGAAAATAGTTAGATACAAGTAAATGGTTACTTTCTTTTTTTATGTGATCATTATGGTTTGGTTGACGTGCTTCTTTGCTTACCTATATAAGTGTATAAATGTTTCTTTTCGATCGATAAGTTTCAGTCGTCTCCTATAAGGGATCAACGTTAGACTGCTAGCGCGGTTTGTGCCGCCAGCTCATCGTGCTCGTGCAGCTGTGTGTCTCACATCGGCGGTTCACAGCTTTTTGGGACTTGGCGTGGTGATGATCGGCGACTTCACCGTTCACTGTGAATAATCTGGCTGGCTGATGCGCGGCGCTGCGACGGTGTTGTGCCATTCGACCAAGGCGATCGCTCGCGGTGCTTTCCTTGTGGGACTGGCTGTCTCACAGCCACAGCGCCATTTGCATCAGTGCACGCCGTCCTATACCCATACGTTAACAAATGCTGCTTTGTCGTGTTATTATGGCGTGTTGCAATATGCGTCTCTCCTTTTCTAATCGCATTGAACTATTTCAGATGGGCAAGAAAGGACGTAGCGGTGTGGTCGCAGCCGATGAACCAAAAGACTCTACACCAAGTATAAACGGCTGTCCTATACCATTGAAAAAAGGATGCATCATGGGGTTGCCCTTGCCAACTGAGGCAGATGGCCTAAAAATGATATGCAACAACGAGGCATGTCCCTTTAAGAACCAACTAGTGCATCAAAAGTGTCTGGAAACACTTGAAGAAACATTGATAAAAGGGCTTGAACAGACTGGTATAAGAAGAGGCTTTTTGCTAATATGCTTGTGACCTATCATTTCCAGGTTCTGCTCGAGGATGGTCGGATTCTCAGCGCAAATCGAACTTATGGGGACGTCGTGGTTTGCCTTTAGTACAACGAAACTGCCGGTGTCCCTGCGATCATGGATTTAGTGTGCTCGACATTACTGCTATGGAAGTTGCTCAGGTTACTATTTTTCACTATATCCTAAAATCGTTTCGTGAGTGATCTCTTCAGATACAAGCAGCTCGTGATGCCGGGGTCGTTTTAAACGTTAACAATGTAGCCAAAAAGAAGAAAAAGAACAGCAACTTGCCTGCCCTGAATACTGGTAAAGGAAAGGATGCGAATCGGAAAGTGGAGTATGTGGTCTGATAAATTAGAATCTTGCATAGTTGATTAATTTAGAAAACGTCTTTTGGAGCGTGATCATTTTCGAGAGGATGACGTTGTGACAACTGTCAAAACTGATATTCCAACTAGAAATGTCCCTGAACCTGCATGGTATCCAGGTAATCAAATGCTTTCTAAGAACTAAACAATGTTTTCAACGTTTTAGCAGTGGTGGAAAGCATACCGCCAGTTAATCCGTGGACATCAGCCACACGACGAGTATCTATTGTCGAACCTACACTTAAGGATTCTATAAGTGGAAGTTTTGCGGACGTGCTCAAGTCGAAAGACGAAATCGTGGACTCCACTGTGCCACTAAATCAGACCCCTCCTATATCACCTCTTATAACGACTGAAGTTTTATATGTTAGTATTCGTTTATCTTGATTATAATATTGAAATTATTGATTTAGGACGAATTTCAATTTGCTGCTGAGTCAGTGGTTGACTTCCATACTGATGCTGAAGCTGCAGAGGAAATTGAAGAGAATTCTAAAGTTTCGCTAGCTGAATTCATTACGCTCAAGACAAGTTTGAAGTCGAAGAAAGGAAAAAAACGTCTGGTAGACCATCATTCGCCTGTTGAAAATAAGGAAAAGTGCAAAGAAGAACTGATTCCTCTAGCTTCTTCACTTCCACTCTGTCACGAGCCCAATAATCCATGGTACACGGATGACCGTCATAAACAGAAAATCTACGAGTGCCTTAGCACTAGCAACCGACGAGGAAGTAAAGAAGAACGTATCCGATTGGAAGACTTAACAATAAACACGGATGTGATGCGGCCGATAACACCTTCAACCCCGTCCAGTATTCAGTCCGATCTTCTAGCGGAATGTCGGGAAGCTGAAGTACAACCTCATGTAGCTTCTGAATGTGAATACGAAGATGTCGATCGTCTAGCTGCTGAATTGGAACCATCACTTCTTAGTGCAAGAACTTTAAAAATGGAACCTCCGCCCGGTTTCGAACATTTGTTGCCCCCTCCTGGATTCGCACACATTCAATCTTCTGGTCTCCCAGATGCATTGCCGAATTCGGATGAGGTAACGGGGATTGCGCTCTCAGAACTTCTTCCGCCAGTCAATAGTCCCGAAACTGAAAACCACGCGAATTATACAGATGGTGGGATCGAATTGGAAAGTCACAATCTTTGGTCTGAATCTATGCTGCCGCCATCAACTCCTATGGATTCAAGCTCAAAACACTACCTCAATGATTTCCTCAAGAAGAGAATGGAACGATATGCTCAAGGAACTACATATGATGGATTTTTCGGAGGACCTTCTTTTTTCTTGGGAGAGGCCCTGCAAGAACTCCTGCAAAGTCCAAATCAGAACGTCTTATAAAATAACCATTGTTTATATTTCCTCTCACATTACCATTATCAAAATTGTTCTGCTCTGTTGTTAGGAATACTGCCTCGGCTCAAATCCGCGGTGTTGTAAAGAAAGTCTCGGTGTACGTAACAGTTAATGTAGAAACAATTGCTCAAACTATATAAATAAACTTCTTACTTCTTAACTCCTCGTTTCCGCCTATGTTTGATTGGCGATGAGGGATCTCGGTTGTCATGGAGCAGAGTGAGCGGCTGGTGACCTCCCTACAAATCATGGCAATCACACCTCCCTCCGTTATTTTAGGAAAGCATTAATTGTTTTCCTAACAAGGATACGCTACGATCCGTCTGGAACGACACCTGCACGGAGCCATCGAAGTTCCGACCGCCCGAAGAAGGTCAAGGCTTCGCATCGCAGCGCTGTCGGCGGCGACCTGTCGACGGACTTCCCTTGGCTTTCTCCGCACGTCGCTGTACAGGTGCAACTAATCTCCTCTGAATCGTAAACCTCTCCGCGACGCAGATGTCGACGGAAGGCAACCGAAGGCGAGGGCCAACTTCCGCCCATTTCGATACGAGTTCGCGTTGAAGATCGACCGTTTTATTTCCACGATGCGACTCCCTCGGGAGGCGCGGAATCCTTGAAAGAATCTCGCGTAGTTCCGCATTCGAGCTCCGACTTTCCCTTTGCTTTGCCGGTGTTGTAGCAAGCGATTTGCGAGAGAGAGACCATCTCATTGATGGAAGGAGGGTCAGCCGACCTCGGACAGCGTCTGACGATTAGAATAGCTCTAGTCGCCGGCACTGACCAAGAGTGGTCGTGACCTTTGGATTGGGTGCCAGCGCAAACAATCGATGATTCCGGCTACCACATCGACCCTTTCCTAAAGTGATGAGCGGCGCGGACATCGTGTTGCAATGAGGTGGAAGCATCCTCGCTCGCTTTCATTTGATTCGCCCCATTTTTGTGGTGCTTTATTACTGTAGCACAATTTTCGTTCTGATGTTAACCTTCGTCAATAATTTTTGTTAACAAAGCGTGGGACTCCGCCCCAGCGCCTCACTTTGGCCCCGAAAGTCAGCGCATGCCGTTGAGTTTTCGATGTTTTCGCGTTTGTGAGCGGACTGCCTTCGGCAGCAAACGTTTGGTGCCGAAGGCAGGCAGTCAGTCCCCCGGTTATCCAAGAACGCCGTCTCGAGACTCGACATTGTTGACCGCCTCGCGAGCCCAAGAGGCATTATTCGATTCGCGCTCTCCGCATCCAGCCGCCGCCGCCACTGCCGCACGTCAACGAAACGTATCATTCTAATCCTCGAATGGATTATTCATGGAATTTATCCGCACGTCGTGGTCGCAAGTGCCGGACGGAGCTTCTCGCTCATTAGTCGCGGCCGGACCGGTGACAGGTGAGTTGGCAACCAGCCGTCGGCCATCGATCTCATTAGGGAGCAACAGCACTCCACTCGAAAACAAATCGCCGGCTGTTTTTCTAATTCATGCGCGAATTGGCGCGAATTCGGGTTGTTTTCGTGGGTTCACCATTTGGCGTCGATATTAATCTTTCATGAAATCGTTGAGTTTCTGACGCGGACTAATCGCCGACGTGGGCTTAGGCGTGAAGGCACTTAAAGGTTCGTAGGCTGAATGCTTTTAATGTTTTGAGCCGTTTGGCACGGACGAACGGATTGTGAAAGGCAATCCACCAGTCGAAGTCACGTTTCGCACGCGGAAGTCTCGACGACACGGGCGCACTCCTCCACGCTCGGAATCCGACCGCATTTTCCGCCTATAGTTGGTTATTAAACAGAGTCGTTGCGTGGTCGTAGTCAGATGCAGCTGGCTTCCAGTGCCGGTGACAGTGCCAATAAGGCTTCTATGTCTACGCCTTTAGACCGCCGACCGGGTGTGCGGCTTCGACACTTGGCACAGACGCCGC